>VWPU01000033.1:0-223393 GCA_013398955.1 Callaeas wilsoni | reverse complement strand
TAATATTTATTAATATTACAATTATACTAAGTTTGATAAATAGTTCAAAAAACTTTGCCTTCCTTTTCTTTTTGGTTTCCCTGTTAGACTGTGTATCCCATAAGATGTCTGCAAAAATAAATTCAGAATGTAAAGGAAGGAACCCACTATCATATCTTCATCTTCTGCTTCAAGATGCAGAAGAAAATAGAAAAGACGGTATAACACAAGTAAACTTACCTGGATAAAAACTGAGTTGTTGATAAAGATGTGGAACAACAAGGCTAAACTCTTAGGGCTCGACATGTTAGCTCTGCACAATACCATTAGAAAACATAAGAGGAAGAACAGGTTATGCTCAAACATTTATATTCTGCAAGGAAGAAGGAGTCTTTCCCTCTGCAGAAATTCCAAGGGACTATTCAAAACCTCAGCTATTTAGTGTTCCACTTCTCTGTATCTACTTAATCATAAATATGCTAAGTTCTACCATCAGCGTGGCTTGGGCTAGTCATAAAAAATAAACTCTATTTTATGTCTTGAATAGTAGAAGATACTGCTAACTCTTACAACTGCAGTTGAATTTTAACATTTCATATTAGGCTGAATATGTTACACACATTAAAGCAGTTCAGTAAATAAGTCCATCAAATGAAGTAATGAAAAAACTTCAGTAAAGAAGAATGAGAAAAATACAGGGGCTGTCTTTCCCCTACTCTCTGAACTCACTCATAAGCTGGTGGAGAAGACTGGAGTTCTTTTGGAGCAGAACATTTCTACAATCGTCCTGCCAGGTCAATGAGAAAATTTAAAAATTAAGTCTATAATAAAAACAATAGGCAGTGATACAGGATATTTTCAAGCTTGGCTCTTTCTCATCTCTACAGATGATTAACTAAAATTATCTCTGGCATGGATTTTCCCTGTAGTAACTTGTGCTCTCCCAAGCATTTTCAGGGATGTTGAAGGTGTTAACATGGCCCCAGAGATGCTTCCAGAAGCCATTTAGACAGAATGTCAAATATAGATTTGGTCTATATAGGGCATACACAACAGTATGCACCTTACAGCTCTCTTTAGACTACAGGAGCTAGAGAAGCATGTAGAAAGATTAGGGCATCATTGATGCCTTAGGATTTTAGCTTTTATATTTTCATATATTTGTAATCCTGCAATTCTTTAGTGTATAACTCTGAACTCCATATAGAGTGTTCCAGGTGAGCCTCTACAAGGCATCATCATTACAAACAAAAAATGGCTATCTCATCCTATTTTGGGCCACAGACATTACCTATAGATGTGTTCATTTCTCTCAGTCATTCTTGCAGAATACCATAGGCGCACACAATATCTCTTTCAGGTAACAGTGTTCCACCTTTCTTTCATCTGTGTGATGTAAGGCAGGTATTAGGGCAGTTATTAGGATGTGTATCCAAGCTTTATAAAGGACTGAGAGTTCACTGAACAAATTCTACCATTAAGTGTCTTAGAGTAATGTACATCTAAAAGTCACTGAACTGCAAGATAATCATGTTTAGTAGGCCAGTGAAGCATAAATACACGCATTGTTAAAATTAGTTTTTTAAAATGGGACAAGTAAATATGCAGCTCTTATAAAAACTCATCCACTGATTTGGAGAAAAATATCTGTTCAAATATAACTTGATGAAAGGGATTATCTTGAATTTCAGTGTATTTCAGTGTAATTCTATTAAACAGCTGAATTCTACATTTTTCCCCCTACTGGGGATGTTAATCAGTTCCTTGATGTGATATTAGTTGCATTTAACCCGAAAGGAGATGGATTCAATCATGCATACATGACTAACCCTGTTAAAACATCAGCAACAGAACTGAAAATCTCCCATCTAGATATTAACTGGACTACACAAGTAACAAAAGCCATGCCTTGAGATTCAGAGCCCTAAAATGTCAATAATCGCATTGAGCCTATGACAAATGAAAACAGCAAGTGCAAAGGATGACACTTCATGTGTACTTAATGGAAAGGGGGGGAAAAAAACCCAACAAAATACCTCTTCCATAATAAAATCTAGCCTGTACTGTAAAGGTTTTCAAGAGACACCTGTCTATTCAAAGAAAGTGGCAATTAAGCAACAATTAGGCACAAATTAATAGATGTCAGTTTTACCAGGTATTTTACTCCTTGGTACAAACTTGCATTTTGGAATTAGACCTCTGTCCTGTCAAAAGCCTTTGATTTGCTTTGACACAAGGGAGACTATGACAAGGGATTAACTGTACACTGATATTTTAAAGAGGATAACTCTGACTTCATTGACTGATTGAATATAGCTGATACCACTGGGTACTAGTGAACTTAATTCCACTATTTCTTTCTGCCCTACTGTCTTCTTGATTATGCAGAGCAGAAAATGTCTTCCAAAGGAAGTAGAGCAGAGTGCATTTCTCACAGAGGTCCAGTATTTCTCATGTGCTTTTGGTTTGTATGCACTAGAAGGAAAGAGGCTCTGTGTTCATCTATTTGGTCGGTTTAGTCAAGTTTCCCAAACACTAGAGCAAGGTTTAAGGATCAGTATAAAGATACACATTAGATGTGTTTGGATATCCATTCTTCCCCTGTAGCCTCTAGCTGTCAGTCAAGAAAGGTACAGAACCCTTGTAGAGTTTGTGACATAATGGGCATCCATCCAAACATACAAAATGGCACAAGATGCCTTGGTTTCATATCTGCACATAGATGAACTACCTAAACTTGAGGTATTGGAACTGGTTTTCTGTGGCGGCAAACTGGATTTGTTAAATTCGGATCAAATTAGGTGGACCACATAGGTGCTCCTTCCTTTTTCAGTGATGAAAATGTGGCCAAACTAGGATGTTTTCCAGAAGAATTCTTCTTTTTCCTCTCTCTTCTTTACGGCCTATTCTTACAACAACAAAAGGTTGTTAGAGAGGCCAAATATTTTTCCTGAGGGCTTTACAGAAGGCTGTCATATCTTTTTCAGAAAACACAAACTTCCACTTCACTCCATCAATAGGTTTTTTCTCTCTTCATGTCATAGCAACTCAGGACACTCTGGGCAGGTTTTTAGGGTTTTGGGGTGTTTGTTTGCTGTTGTTGTTGGCTTTGGTGGAGTTTTTTTTTTAAAGATCAGTACTAAGATTTTAGTTTTCATTGTCTTTGAGCACAGTGGAAACCAGAAAGCCAAATCGACATGCCAGGGCATCTGCTTATTGATAAATAATCCATCTTCTGGTTGTGGCGTGAGTTACTGAGGTTTCACAGTTTAAAGCTGTGATAGTATAATCATATAATCAATGCCCCAGCCTAGGAATTAAAAGTATATTGATCAGTACGGTGTTTGAAAGAACTAGCTTAGCAGATAGAAGATAGTTTTATTTGCTATTACTAATAGCTCCCTACCAATCCTGTGTATACAAAGTCATAAACTTTGAAAACACAGCCTCTCACTTGAGGAGTGAAGCAGCACAAGAGACCTCCAATCTGTTTGCAATAGCCTGCCCTCAGACAATTTGCAATTACAGAGTCTGTAGATTGTTTCATTCTAGTTTAATATTTTAATCCATAAATGCACTAAATCTTTAGAGTTAGAGAATTCTGCCTGAGCTATTAAATCAGTAGCTGAGATGAATAAAAACTAAGAGTGGGTAATAAATCCCTTATTTAAATAATTTCAAATTCTCTCTCTTTTTGGATGAATATTCGATATTTCAGTTTACCCAAATACATAACTTGAAATGCAAATACTTTAGGATTCCTATCTCCCAGGTTGTATCACAGTGCTACTGTAAGTCTTCCTCAATTACAACAAAATACTGACTCACACTGCTATGGGGAAAGTAATGCATTAGGCCTCGTATTTCCTTCCCCTTAAAACCTGATCATGGCTCCTGGTAAGCAACACTGGGCTGTTTTGAGCACCAGGGGTTGTGTTCTCTGAAGTTTAAAGGAAATGGAAAATTGTGCCTGCCAGATGACAATCTTTGGTTCAGACAATCAGCTTGCACCAACCTGAGCTGAGCCTCCAGCAGGACTTTTGGTTTTGCCTCCAGAACAACCGCAGCTGCTAATGCCAACAGGATTCCCACTGGAGATCACTAGGCTCGATATCTGTTTTCTGCCAGTGATATAATTTGATTATATGCTGTAAAACATGCAAGAGAACAAGCCAAAACCTTTTTCTGGAGGCATAGTTGCTGAGGAATACATCTCTCTGTATTCAGTACTCCAAGAACCCTTTAGGTCCAATAAAAGAAGCAAACAAACGAACCATGGTCAATTTGCCTGAGAGCACTCATAGCATTACTGCTAGTTTTCTTGTCTTGCACCTCCAAGGAAACTGTTTTCCTTGCAGATTGATATTGCAGGTTGATATGCCTGTTCTCTATCTTCCATTTCATCTCCACACTTACTTTTGAACACCGACATTAAGCAACCATACACAGACAAATGCCATGTGTTCACACATTCGTACAAGTTTGCTTCAGGAAGGGTGAGGTGTGGAGTTTGTTTTAGCCATTGGGCTAGAAAGGTCTCTGTACCCGCAAGCGCTGGTGAACTGAGTGAAGACAGCAGCAGAAGCAGCAGAAGCAATTTGATAGATGAAAATGGAAATTATCTCCCTAAGAAACTTCTTGCAGCCTGATAGGCCCTGTGTTAAAGGTCTACTTTTTACTGCTGGTCTCAGCAACTCTGGAATGTTTTCATTTATAAAACACTAACCTTTCCTCTAGCCTCTGCAGTCTCAAGTGTTTTAAATTGCAGTGAACAAAATAGGTCAGGTTCAAGCTTGCAAGAAGCTATCATACCTCTGAAAACTTCCAAATGCTTATGTCTGTAACATTGTTCAGCTTGAGTGAATCTGCTGCAAGATCACAGATCTGTTTTGCATCTCCTTATTTCATGAGCTTAACTCTATCTTCCAATAAATTTACATTTTATCTTTGTATTATAATAGAATTGGGGTATATATTTTTCAATATTTCTTACTCTTTAACACTACATAACTGCTACTGTGTTTATTTACAACAGCTGCTGTTACTTGGTTGTTGAAGCCCATAGATCTTCCTAAATCTTCCTAATATTGCAGATTTCAAGCAACTTCTGTCAGAAAGCATCATGACATCAGAATGCGATGTATTTGTAATCATATAGCAGTGAACGAAGACTTTTAAAAACATGCTTAAGAATTGTTGTTGATTTTTAGCAAACTGCAATTATTTCTCAGCTCAAATGCCTATGAATTTCTCTGTTAGGTTGAACACCATTGCTTCTTTTTACTATAAACAGTTGGATCATCATTTCATGCCCTGCCCCAAACACATATTTTGGAAATTATTCTGGGAAAAAAGCACACCAAAACTTTATCCCGAATACAGAGATCAAGAACAAGAGGAGTACAAGCTGAAATAATTTGATTTACAGTAATAACAGACTGGAACTGCCCACTAGTTGTTTCCACTACAAATCATTATAGATAACAATCATCAGTTATGCAACTTCAGATGAAGCCCGTTTTTCCTGATGTATAATACAGACATAAATGACCAAAATGCATGATGAGTTTGGTAATTAAAACATTAACACAATTCCAAAAGGACTACTTTATGAAGTTTGTTATAATACCAGTTGGCATGAGACTAATAATGAACATAAATTACAATGCAATTTTACCAGTTTGCAGAAAGGAAGCTTTTTAATTGTTCTCCTTTAATAACAGAACACAAAAAAAAGTCCTTCCTAGTTCAATCTAGTCTTACTTAATAGTCTTACTCCTTTTTGTGAAACATTAACCAAGATATTTGAAGTTATGTACAAGGAACGATTCCTGTCTGTTCCTTCCAGGACGAAATTGTGCACTGCATGCTGGCCCCTCTAACATTAGCAAGGGTTTGTACATAGGATTACTGCAGCGCATGGAGAGAACACAGCAACAAGGCCTAATGGGCTGCCTGTTACCCAGCTGTCTCTTCACATTTTGTGTGTGCTGCAGTGAGGGCTCAGTGCCTTCAGCCATTCGGAAACTGCCCAGCTGTGCAAAAAACAAAGCACATTTAGCATGTTTGAGGCAAATTAATCTTGCAAATTTCATTTTGCCAAACAGAGCAAGAAGATAAGGCAACCAAGACCCAGCTAGGCTGCCGTTTTAATTATCTTCACAAACCCAGAATTGTAACCACTAATTCTGACCAAAGAATTATACTGAATGACTAACTGTAATGCATGTGATTATTCTCCTATAACCTGGACCTTTCACAATGTTTCTGCCTATCTCAGAGGCTGTTCCTCATTCATGTGCTTGGGAAACTTGTAGGAACACCTTCATGACAGCCATGAGGAATGAAGACTTCCATTCTATGTCTCCCTGAGGCAGGGGAGGTCCTCTCCCCTACTTCATCTAGCAGGAAAATGGCACCTCTCCACAACCTTCTGTACAATACTCATCCCAGTTTGCATCATCACCTCTTCAGCATAGCTTGACACAGAACTCTTTGCCAGGGCTTGGATTCCTCAGCAAAAAAACACTAAAGCATTCCAAAAACTTGAGCCAACAAAACACCTCATTCCTTGCTCAAAACTTTCCCAGCATGAGCCCATGGAGAAGAGATGAGAAAAAGCTGCCACTGCAAGACAGCACTTAGATATCCAGGCTTACAAACCACTTCCTTGCACACAGGAGGCCTCAGCATTACTAGCTGGCAGTATTTCCTCTTAGCACTCCCAGATTCATGAGGTGGTTGACTGTATCCAGGAAGGCATCCTTTTTTACAAAAAGGCTGCTTTTTCTTGCTAGCTTATGTTGCTGTCTATTGTATAAACTGTGAGCACTCCTAAAGATTTATACATCAACATGAAATGTCAGATCCTTGGTTTAACTTCTTCTTTAGAAAACTCTTTTATACCACTTCAGAAACTCTATTTTGTCCTTACCTTCTCATTTGTTCTCTGGAGGAAACTATCTGATCCCTGTGGGATAATTCTCTCTATGCAATTTATTTGGCCTGCAAGGTGAGCGTGCTCCATAGACTACCCTTTGCAGGGTAACATCCCTTTAGTATTTTGCCTAAAAGCTACATAAACCCCCCATTTTACCTTGTTTTGTTTTTCTCTCCTGATCTAACGTTCCTCCAAGTGTTTTCTTAAAGTACTCTTGATAAATTACTTGTGCTAATCCAGTGATCCAATTGCTGACAGAGAATGAGGTGGTCTCCTGGCTAACTTACCAAATGCTGATCTTGCACATACATTACAATTTTTAACTGTGAGCCAAGATATCTGCTGACAGGTGGCAACCCCTCCAGGATATGCTCTCCTGCGACCTGCTGAGTTGTTTTCTTGGCTTATTCATTTATTCCCTAAAGAAAGAAATAGGGTCCCTCATAACTCTTCCTTGTTAAGCCTGGCTCATGTGTTCTCTATGACTTTGGCAAGGAACCATGTGGTTGGAGGATTTATATGAAGTGGAAAGGTTGTGATTCCAGCAAGAATTCCACATGACCTATCAGCTGTGATTTATTGGTCCCTACAATGACCTAAAAATATGTTGAATGGTTATATTCTTTCAGTCAGTGCTTGGCATTTGAAAGCAATGCTTTTTCAGGTGATGCAAGAATGCCTTCAGACCTGTGCAGTGCAGAAAAAGATTTTTGATAGTAATTTTTCATTTCTGTAAGCTGTGCACTGTAAGGCTACCACGACAAGTCCTGGCAAAGTATTACCTGCCTGATATTTCTGCTCAAATTTGTCTTTAATTGGCGTTACTGCAGGTACATTGCTTAAAATTATAAACTCCTAGGGCATATCGTTCATAAAATACATGGGACGTACTTTTTCAGCCTTCTGGCCCTCCTTGGTCTCATTGTGTGTTGGAAATTTGGTGGTGGTCTCCTATATTCTTGAATACCTGGAAAGCTTTTTAGACACCCCCCTCTCCTAAGAGTGAGCTGACCACTACGCTATTGATAACTGACTGCTTTCTGCACGGCCTCTCATCTTCAAAATACAGCAAGAGAAAGAGAACATGGAACAAACACAATCCTGCAGCAGTCACAGGCCCAAACCCCACTTAAATGCCCCGTTCTGCAGTTTTCTATTAAACCCTCATGAAACAATACAGAATTCTGGGTAGAAAGACTGGAGTCCACATCTGCCTCTCCTTTCCCTTTAATAAACAGTGCTCTACCTGTTAGGCGGCACCTTTTCCTTCCTGTCATACAATGTTAATTCAGTGAAGGATGTAGTAGAGGGCAAAGCAAACAAGCAGTAAAACACTCTGACAGCAATTATTTTTGGTAAATCATGTAAGTCTGGAGCTGCCACACAGCAAGTCTCAGAAATACCCTAAATACCCTCAGCCTGCTGCTTAACCAAGCGTTCTCCTTCCTGTGCCACTCCAGAGGCCATGCAGGAATCAGGAATATTTCTCCTTGTGCCAGTCACAGCAACCAACTGGTGCTGCTATGCTGCTGGGAAAATACTATTGAAGCAGCACACTATAGCATTTATAACCCCTTCTCATCTCTGTTCTTCTATCCCATAAAAAACCACATTCCTAACCAATCACAACATTACAGTCAGAAAAACATTTTTTTCATAATGCAGCATAAAACACAAAATCTAACTTTCTAATAAAAGTATATTTACTTTAACTTTTTCATGCTCTTCTGTTCATGGAGTACACACACACACACACACACACACAAACAAATGTTTATCTATTTTAGCTCTACAACGGCTGATAAATTCATGCAGTAGTGAGGGTGCTCTATCTTCCAGCTTTTCAGTGCGTAACCCGGACTTTTCAAAAGATCAAAGCAATTAAAAAAGAAATGAGTGTATGAAACTAGCTTCAAAATCGTCTCAGTCCTCCTAATGTTCCTGGCGGTTTTGATGTGACTTCCCCTGCTTTCTTCTTTCTGCATCTCTGTTCACAGAATGAAGAACTATGGCCACACACAGGGTTTTCTTAAGAAAGGTTTCAACATAGTATAGATAAGAGTTTTCCTTCTGTGTAAACTGCATACAGGTTTTTTTTCTAATCTCCACTGAGAATTACTTTTACATTAGATTATCAAAGAAGATATGCCCACTCTACCTGGACTCTGATTTGAATTTGATTTGTGTTGCAAGAGCAGTAAATTAAGTTACTGAACCTAGCAGAGCTGGAACCGATAACATGCACTCTCATAAACTCTCGTAAAAGTACGAATTAGATATACTCCTTCACAGAGATCTCTCTTCCTCTGCTTGCATGGGGAAGAGACTTTAAGATGTATTGGAAATGTTCCTTTTTGAATTGATTAAGATCTGCAGGCCATATTCAGATTCTTATAGGTTGTCTGTGGCAAACCAGCTCATTACTTTATGAGACGAGATTTTTGTGGACCTAGGAGTTACAAATAGAAGCTCAGGTGGACCCTGGCTGATGGTTTTCTGGAGCTCACTCTCAGTTTCTTTAAATGTTTTGAATGTAGAAGTAAATGTATTAGATTTTACTTATTCCAACAGGCTTTTAAATGCCAGGAGAACTCTATTCTTGTGAAAAATTAAGTTTCACTCAGGACGTCTGGAATCTATCCAGAAGCTGCTGAGTTGGTGGAAATCAGCTGAATTATTTTGACATGCAGATCAGATTCCATGTAGGTATAGGAGCATGTCAATGGAAGTCACAGAAGATGACCTTTTACCACACAGAGCGGTTGTCTCATTTGTTTTCAGGAAAGGAGGAGATCAAATATTTTCCTTTATTTTAAACACACCCAGACACACTGGGCCTTACTGGCTTCATAGATTCATTTTTCCAAAATAGTCCAGGAACCAACCAGAGATCTTTTAACATGCTTGGAAAACAAAATTTCTTAGCTAACATACACTAAAAACCTTGGCAATGTTCAGAACTCATCCTTGTACATCAGAGTTATTTCCCATGCTTAAGTATTAATCAAGAGTTTAAAAAACGGTATAGTTCTAGGTCTGTTTATAGAATTCTCTGTTCTTCATTAAAAGTGGAGTTTAGGAGCAAAGCAAAATTCTCATAAAACAAACCTAGACACATTACAGGAACACTGCAGCATGTAGAGACTCAAAATATCATATCTATTCTTTCAGTTTTGTTATTTCCCCCCCTAGAATTTGTTTTAAATAATGTTTCATAAAACCCTCAGGACTGTTCAGTCTGGTTTATGGTCAATTCATACTTGATGGATTCAACACAATCGTAATTTTGGCATCATTTCACAAATGAGCACTCTGAAGTTGTATCAGTGCACACCAAAGCAAAATGTGCTTCCAGATGACTTGTGATACAAGGTAACCAACTAACAGTGGATGCCCTATCCTAGATAATTGTGAAAAGAGGCAATTGCTGCTTGCTTTGGTGAGGGGATTTTGTGTGTATTTGTTTGTCTGGTTTTCTAAATGACAGTGACAAGAGGAAAAGATGGTTATAATGGCAAAGGTAGCTGAGTTGTCCTCACACTCACGAAAGAGTAGTCACTCCCTGCAGGGCAGTGCCAGCTTGCAGGCTCAGGGCTGCTGATCCTGGGTGGCAGACAACTGCTGGGGTGAATTCCACTGAATATGGGCAAAAGCCATATGTTTTGTGCTGCTCTGAAAGAGCTGTACCAGTGCAGTGCCCGAGTGCAGGTGTCCCCTGACAGTTCTGTCATGCCCTTGGGTCTGTTCCCCCCATCTCCCTCCCACGGCAGGCTGAGCATCCTCTCCCACAAGGGCACTGCTACAGACTTGTTCCACGGGCTGTGCTGGCTACAGGAAAGGCAACGCCAGTCAATGCTTAGTAGGACACTGGACTAACATCATCAATTTTACGGAAGTTAAAAAAT
Source organism: Callaeas wilsoni (assembly GCA_013398955.1). NCBI lineage: Eukaryota > Metazoa > Chordata > Aves > Passeriformes > Callaeidae > Callaeas > Callaeas wilsoni. Next base: position 212,569 of record VWPU01000033.1, on the reverse strand, counting down.
TAGCAATAAAAAACTCACTACAAAATACCTTTCACTAGGTTAAATTACTTTCCTTGGACCTTGGATTCCTGACATATTTTTTGGAATAACATGTACTTCTTGCTCTTAAGACTGAACTTTCTTTCTGTTATGATTGCCAATACAGCATTTATAGTTAATAAGAAAGTACCTGTTGATACAATCCAGTATGGTAGAGAGTCTGAGACATTGACTTTTACACTACTTACATACAAAGAGTGAAACTAAATCACTGTAAGCAAAATAATAATATATTTTGTAGTTCTAAAAACATGAATGGAGGTGATCTTTTATCTTTTCTGTTCTGAATATGTTATATAAGAGCATGATTTATTTTGATGAAGACCATAGCTACCACTGATGTTAATAGACACTGAATTAGCCTAAAAACACAACAAAAAAAGTTGTTTGTAATTTAGATTCAGACGTTGAACTCTGCTGTTAAAACTTACATAACACAAGACACAAAGAAAAAAATGTTAGAAAAATGTCGTGTAGAAACGAAAGCATTCAAGATGCCCTGAGAGCTTTATTCTGGTCAATATTGCCATGCCCTGCTTTACAAATCATGTCTTATCTGTACTGCAAACAGTGAACAAGCGAGGGCTCAGCCTGGATCCCGTTCACAATCCATCCCAAGAAGGAAAGAAGAAAAACGCTTGCACGTGGTCCACACAGCTGCCATTCAGAGGAAAGGACAAACACTCAAATGTGCTGATATGGAGTCTAAATTACTAAATTCACTAAACTTTCCAGCTCTGCAAAGCATAATAGCAAATGTAAAAGAAATGCGAACAGCACCAGCAATGGAAATGTGAATCAGTGGCAAGACAGTTGTTTCATCTTCAGCCCTCATATAAATGCCTGATGATAAAATCTGCTAAAATGAACTTTCTTAGTCTTGCAGTCTTTTGAAGGAAGCAACCATGCTTGATTTTCTGGGTAACAACTAGGACACCAAATATTTTTAAATTAAAAAGGGGTCTTCACTTAGAGACTGTTAGACTATCACAACAAATTTTTATTTATTATATTTATGTTTAATTATATGTAATACTTTTTAAAAGGTATATATATATGAAATACTTTTTAAAACGTATATGCTTATAAAAATTTGGATGGTTAACGACAGCCTATTTGTTAACACAAGTAAAAAGCCGAATCTAAGGACCACCCGCTCTGTCACATTCCCACGTCGTACCTCCGTGCTGCAGACGATGCTTCTCGCCTGGCCGGTGGCCGCGGGCCACCAGAGGGAGCCTGCACAGCTTCGCAGACCGCATGGGCACAGGGAGAGCGACCGAGGGAAACCCGGCCGAGTTGCTCCTACAGATCCTGAAGAGGACAACTGAAGCCCTCTCAGGTCCCACTGAAACCTTTCACATAGAACCCAGGCTTCATGGGGAGTTATTTTGCTGCTTCAGTGTGGAAAAAACAGGAAGCTGTTCAAAGTGAATGAAGACAGTGAAAAAAGTTGCAGTAATCACGGAAAAAAGGGGACAATAAAGAGCCAGCTATTTCAGCTTTATATAAAACTAGTAAAACAGGAAAAGAATAATTTATAATATTATTTCCATTGTATTTCTGTTTCTGTTCTGTCTGTGTAGAGCCTAATCTGCCTACACTGAAAGACTTCAGAAAAGGAATTATCTCACTTTTTATAGGCATGATGCCTTAGGATTTTAGCTTTTATATTTTCATATGTTTGTAATCCTGCAATTCTTTAGTGTACAACTCTGAGCTCCATATAGAGTGTTAGCAACTGCTTTTCCCATTTTTGTCAGACACAACAATTCCTCTCTAGGCCTCAGAATCAAGGACACCTCACTGTTTCAGGTCCCCAGAAATGTAAATAAAAGTGAGTTGGGGGGGGGGAGCAAACTGGGAGAATGGGACTCCACTACCTGAAGGTGTAATTGGATAATTAACCTCTGATATGCAAATGGACAAAACTTATATCTGTCCGAAAAATGTGTGGCTGTTGTCCATCTTGGGTGTAGTCTCTGCGAGACTCCTGCCCTGCCCAAGGTGTACCCTGTGAAGGTCTTTCAAGAAATCCCTACCCTTTATCCTTTCACTCTGTCTAGCCTCTGTTCCAGGTCAGCCTCTACAAGGCATCAGGTACAGTATGGGCAGAATGAAAAAGAAACAAAGCCATGGACTCTCTGTACTTGTACTTCTCCAAATATTTGCTATTGCTTCAAAAATGTCTTTATTAATAAAAATTACTTTTAATTATTCTAAAAATAAGAAAACTGAACACAGTTTAATAATATATTTACAACTTTCACCATCCACTCAGTGGATGCTTTTTTGAAGAAGATTTGTCCTTTTAATACCTCGTATTTACAGCCATAGCATTCTAAATGCATTCAGTAATTTCTTCTCAAACAACCCTGTGAAATGCCAGGTTGATATTTATCAAAGTGATGGGATTTATGGAGTGCTCTTTCAGAACAAATTAGAAATTTCCCGTGATGACTTTATTGGAAAAAGATCAAAGAAACATCTCTCTAATAGTATTGATGGATGTTATGCTGGTAACTGTGTATTTTCCTGCAGAACACGGGGATGAAGAAACATCAAAAGGGAAGTGACAAAAGGCGGCAAGAGATTAAGAATGGAAGGGAAATGATGGCAAAAGGCCGCTGACCAGAAACTGTGTGCAGTGGTAAAAGAGGAAGCAGAAAGGACAATGTGTATGTGAGATGTCTGCATCTTGAACTCAACCTGTCACACAGCACCACAGCACCACAATTGGTGGCCTCTAACACCTCACAAGAGAGGCCTGTTGCCTTCTTGAATTGCAGCTCGACAGCCAATACCACCATGCTTACTGACAGTAACAGAGCAGCATGAATAGATGGCCATGTACTCACCCCTGCATGCCAGAGGGCAGCCAGGCTCATTAGAGGCCTTCATCCGGGCTATGATTTCTTCTCAATCCAGTAACTGCTGGATGTGTCCAAAAAGGCAAAAGATAAATGTCTTGGGTATGACAATTAGCGGGAACAAAAGAGCTACCCCACAGTCAAGTGTCTTCACTCACCTTTGACTCCAGCTACTCCGAGGCTGCCATAAAATGTGGTCGCTTACTCTATTTTCATAAGTCATCAAGTCCTTTATGTATCTTTCCCAATGTCATCCCACACTGTAAATGCTTCGCGTAATTGGAAAAATTGCTACAGGCTCTAGAAAGTTAAAAGGTTTCTGCCCCTCTGAAGAAATAGTCACTATGATTGGGCCAGTTTTCAAATTAAAAGTTTCAATCTGTTGGGAAACTATCATTTCAAACGTATTTCTTCCATTTCCCACCAGCTACAGCATCAAAGATTGGCAGAATGAGAGCTAAGAAGCTTCAATTTAATCAAAAGCTCCAGTAATGTCTCATCTTAACCACAGGACATCCCTTGTGCCATGACTACAACAGCCTCAGTTTAATTGCTTCTGCAACATTGCCAATTTGTTGCGTTACTGGAAAATATTCATAGCATTCGATAATTTTTTCTTATGGGTTAAGTATTGCAGTCCCTAGAGTCCATGAGAATCATAGTTTTCACTTCTCAAGAAACTGAAGCTTTTGCATGGCGCAATTCTGACTTACCTCTAAGAGCATCCAGGATTGGAGAAGAAAGGAATTCGAAGGACTCAAACAGATCTTGTGTACTTTAAGTTTCATGGGATTCTTCTGGGCCAGGCAAAAGTTGTGGGCTTCCTCTCAGCCTCTTTGATTTTCTGATGATTTTCATTTTTCATTGTTGGAGGTGGTGGTGAAGTACTGACATGTCTACCCAAAGCAATCCGGGATTCAGAGCCTCCAAGGGGTGGCAAACACCATGCAAAGGATTTCTTATAGTTTTTTCATCTGACTCTTCTGTTGGACATTTCAAGTGGCCATATTACTAAAAAACTTTACAGAAAACAAAGAATACTTTTCACTGAGCATTTTAGTTGTTTCATTGGCAGACATATATTGCTTAGATCAAAAGATTTGACTCAGACAAGTCAGTGGTATCTTCAGTTCTTACTTTCCTAATCCAAGTAATAAAAGAACTTTGAAGGCAGTAAAGGAGGTATTTTAAGGGCCCCAAACCATGCGAACACAAGCCTGTCTATTTGAGATCTGACATCATGGCCACTTTACAGAGAGACATTCATATCTCTTCACCCAGATGATGCTTCTTTGCATATTCAGTGTATTTTACAGGGTCCTTCTGTTCTCTCTCTTGCACTAAAATACTGAAATGTTGTGTCACTGTGTCCCACATAACTTACAACATAAGTGATGCTCTGTACCCACCTGCCTTGCTACAGCCATCAACCCATTTAAATAAAGCGCAGAAATTTTCAAACAGGAAAAAGTGGCAACAGGTTAATTTAAAAACTTAACAGCTTGGAGCTTAAATTTAAAATTTTTGTTTCCTGCAATGTTGAAATAATCAGATTATCTCGTAAGACTTGCACTAGTTTCACATTACAAATTGTACTATTGGCTCTGGATTCAGATTGGAGTTTGGAACTCTCTAAGCTTGAGAGAGTTTTCCAAGTTTAAATCTTTCACGCCACTTGTGACCTAAGTATTTCAGTGTACTACTATGTTTTGATATCAAATTGTATTTGCATGTATTTTTAATATTTATACATGAATGTCCAACTGAGATGAAATGTTTTGTGGATAGAAACACCTGCTGGGTCCTATCACAACATATTAGTAATGGGAACTGTCTGCTGTACTCAAAAAAGAAAGGATTTCCCACTACAGTTTAACTGAAATGGAAAGGGGGCAGAATATGGTCTTTACTGAGTAAGGAGGTAAAAGAGATGTAAAGCCAAAGAGATGTATATGTGTGCTTCATAAAGGTATCACTTTTCTTTCCAAATGTAAAGGAACAGCTTTGGATGTGGGAAGGAGTGTTGTGTCTATTCATTTAAAAATATGGCCAATATTTATAGCATTCATATTTTTTCATTTTTAGATCACTACTTAAACATAATGGTCTACTATATCCATAATTCTAACTGCCTAACCCAAAATTATTTTCCTCTTCAATTTTTAGAGGATAAACAGAAGAGGCACACAAAATCATTATGTGTAACCAAAGATACTGTGTGCATCTATGTACAGCCCATCTATGCAGTATCCACAGATATACATAAACCTATGTATATGGTCTTGGCATTTTATGAGAAGCAAAATAAAAACATAAAACCATTTAGAAGGGGTCAATTCAAACACCAAAACACCATTAATGTAGTTTGGTTTTGAGCCCTGATTTTATTTAATCAAACATATAGGATGAAAACAATCTGTTACAAGGGTGTACCACACTTTCCAGGTATTGTCCAAACATGAGTGGTTCAGATAAAAAATAGGTAAGATGTGTGGTGTGACATGAGTTTAGATGGCAAGAAATGCACCAAATTATTCATGAACAGCATAGAGATCAAAGCATAACAAATGGCTGCCACTAAAACTCTCATTCTGCAAGCACCATTTATCCTACACAATTGTTTCAAAAGTGTTTTAAAGAAGTGTATATAAATATATAAGTGTATGTGCATGTGGATAAGCATTTTTTATACATACATATATAAACATTCAGTTTTATATTCTGACATTTTTCATCCTTCTGAATACATGTATGTTGTCAGTGGACTAGGTTAACTACATAGGTTTCAAAAGCAGAGAAAAGAGAAAGCAGAGAGACAGAATGATCAATAAAGCAAAATTCCAGAAAGAACAGCTGTCTGGAATACAAGTATGCCATTGTTACTAGGCTTACTATTGCCTGGCTTTTTAAGCTAAATCTTTCATTTCTAGTTGCTTTAGTCAAACACCAGGAAACAGACATTGCACCATAGCTTCCACCTACGCTGTCTACCTCAACAATAATCACTATTCTTTCTCTTAAAACAGCACTGGCCACATCCACAGCCAAAAACCATATGACTAAATGGCTCCTCAGTATGCACCATAATTCTAATTATGGGGATAAAATGCTGGCTTTGAGGATTTCAAATATACAATATTGCATACCATTGCTGAGCATTGGCATGCTGTCTCAGCTTCCCCATTCTGCACAAGCATAATGGGTGAAAGGGCTCAGAGGAACAATTGTTATTTTTCTCTATCATAAATGTCAGCAACTGACTGTTTTCACTGTGTAGCTTTTATTGCATTACTTTCTTGGTGTCCAATAATCCCTACGAGCCATGATGCTGGAGTTTCACATCCCTGAGCCACTTTCACACAGCCCACACACCACTCAGCATCCTGCTGCCACAACAGTTTTTTCCAAAAAACCTGTTTTGAAACAGCATATTTAAAAGGCAAGGCCCACAGAACTGCTCCATGCTAACAGAAAGAACAGCACAATTTATTCTGGAGCAAGGGAACATGACAGGAAGGTCAGCATTGCCTAAGTCCTGTGATTTCGTATCTGCACATGTACCATAAAACTCTGCACATGCAACAGAAAATAGCATAAATTGCTTACAGGATAGGTGGGTGAGAAATATGGCTGTACTACAAGATTATACATACATGTCTATACTCCTGCATAGAGTAGTTCCTGTAGGAACTGATAGAAGAAGGTTTGATGTATTGCTGATAAGGGAGAAAAGTGAACTTCTGTTGTCTCCTGGAGCACAGAAAAGCAGGAAGGAATGGTATTGTAAGTCTGTATTTGACTTTCGTACATCCGGTCCAGAACATTGTCCCTGATAGTAGATAGCATCAGAATTTTGAAATAAAGGTGACAGATACCATCCATTGTCTATATCTAGAGTCTTCTCCTAAGTTCAGTATCCCAGATTCAATGTCATTTCCAAAGTTTTTATTTCTAAGTACTGTAACTTCGGATGTGTTTCCATCAGTTTTCAGATATGCATAATTTTTGACCTTGATGCCACTCTAGCTAGAAGCTGCATGAGAAGTATTTAATGAAAGTCACTTTACTGACCTATGACTCAGAGGGGTAGCTGTGAATCACTGTGCCTCTGAGGGTTACTCACAGGGTATGACAAGGACAGCTTCCGGCAACACAGGCTTCCCCAAATCCGGAAATGGGAAAAGCTCTGATGTTTCCTTTGCCCTACGGTGCCACATCGTTTTTCACTCTGGCATAGCCCCTGCCCTCTTCCCTGAGCTGGCCATATACCCATGCCCTGGTGCACCACAGCTTGTTCTGGCCCTGCTGCACTCGGGGTAGGTCAGCCCTGGCAGCCATGACCTCCCAGTTTCTCTAAAAGGCATCAGAAGGAGGCAGCGGTTAAGAAAGCGTAAAGAAGGCAGAGGGGAGCAGAGCAGTGAGGGATGGAGACAACTATTGTGCTTCATCTTTGGAAGCTCTGGAAATCCTGCAGGCTTTGTCTGGTTGGGGTCCTCCTGTCGTCAACCACTGCAAAACAGCCAAATGTAGGTACGTTGGGGGTCTAAGTTAAAAGTCCATCCAAGCAGCATTACAGGGTGATCACATTGTTCTGATTGTGCTGACTGCAAGGGCAGCCTGCCATCACCATAAACCACAACAGACACTGCTGATTCAGCTCATTCTCTGAGGAAAATGAAGCTAAGAAACCTATAAATCCCAGCAGCTACCTCACTACAGTCCAACAGAATCACACAAACTTTCTCCCCCAACTCCTTCCTTCAATTTTCATTTAGTCAGCAATGAAATGCAGGGAGATTATTCATCAGAAAATAACTCATTCAAATATTAACATGAGGGATGTTCGGTAGCTGCGCTCCGATTCATAAACAAGCTGTCTGCATTTAAGGAAGGCTTTAACAAGGCAGCTACTTCCAAGCACAGGAGTATTGGATGGGGGGGGAAATTGTTCGGATCATCAGCAGATGGCACCTATTTTACCTTCTTATCACTAAAAGAAAATAAATGGTTGTTACTGCCTGAGATGAGTAATAATTAGACATCAATTTTATTCTAACTTATTATGTATGCACATCGGGAAATTGAGTCTTGCTGTGATAATTCCCCTGCCTCTTTGGAAATTTTGCTTAAGGAAGCTGTGACAAGATCTGGCCTGTGAGACAATAAACACCTCAGATCTGTGCAGGTTCTAAAGGTGATCTGTTCCTCACAGAATGATTTCTCTGTTCCCAGTGCACAAGCTATAGGATAAATGAAGCTCTCATTCTAGTCTGGGTTTTGTATCTTGCATTTATCTTTATTTGTATTGCCTGCCTTTTGCATGAGATTTATAGCCCAGCTGTGCAACAGCCCCAGCATGAACAGTTCTGTCAGTAAAAATGAAAAGCTACATGAACAGGTATTCCAGTAGCAGTTACAACTGATTCATAGAATGTAAACAAACACAAACCCATCTGTAGTTCTCCATGTAAAACTAGTTAAAAAATAAAGTGCAGAATTGGGCAGACATATTCTGCTGTTTTATTTCTGATTGTAGATGTATGCCAGATATTAGCTTTTATTCAATTTTGCCTCATACAACAAAGGCTATTTGTTAAAATTCAAGCCTATAGAACATCCTCAGATTTTACAAGAAACAAGCAATGGACATTCTCCATGTTCACTCTTCAGTGTGGGTCTACCATCACTAGCCAACATCTCAACTGTTTATGACAGGCTGTTTCCACTTTAATTTGAAAGGAATTGCTGCTAACTATGGCTTGCCGTGATTGTGTGCTTTGTTATGTATCTCTTTGATTTTGTTTTAGAAGCTCAGCTATTAAGGATATCAGGAAATTTTGATCATCTTCATCTGTTGCCCTCTAAACCTGTAATTCAGAATGACTCTAACAGGCAACTACGACACCCATCAAATGACATTGAAATCTACTGCAAAAAGAGGGGATGGGAAGATAGAGTGAAGGACAGAAAGACAGACTTCCTAGTGCAAACTGTGCCATGTAGGAAATTACACAATTTAGGCTAATCATGATACAAATATTTCTTCATATTATTTTTGTGTGTGCAAAGGAAAAGAAAACATCAGCCTCATTCTTGTTCATGCCTTCTCTTAATAAAGCAGAACACCTGCTGTCCACTGTAATAGAAGAAGGTTCTGGCCATTTTGTGTTCCAAAATGCTACCCATAAACAACAAAATGGCAGCATTTTATTGCATTCTGCCTGGGTTATATAGTCCCCAACACTAAAATATGTTCTCCAGTGGCCTAGATATCAGGGTGTGGATGAAGATCTTCAGTTTTTAATTAATAATACATAGTGCAGAATCTGAAAGGCTATCTATAATTTATGTATCAGTGTCTCAAAAGCAGTCATTCATACATTATATATTCAGACAGAAAATTATCTCGCTTTTATTTTCCAATAAAAAGTGGAAGATGGTACTATGCACCCTCCAAAATGGAACAGTGCTACCCAGAGCTTTACCCAGAGCTTTATAGCTCTCAAAAAATGCCAGGTTCCACTGGGTTCTCTTTACTGCAAGAGGCTAAAGGTGCAAAAGCATTACTCAGTGAGCATCTCTCCCTCTTGTCTACTGGGCTTTTAAAAATGACCAGGCCACTTCTTGGATAAGTGCTAATTTACCCATAGAGAACATAGAGAGACAGATAATGTGAGAAAAATAAGTTTATCAAAATGCAAGGATATTATTTAACAATAAGGGGTTTCCAAGCTGGACTTAAGAAAAACTGATAATAGTGATACACCACAAGAGTTCTATAAAATAGAGGGGCAAAAAAGTAATTTTTAAAATACAAATATATGCAAAGCCATTTCATATAAAGCATGTTGAATATTAACAGTCATTCTCATCATGCTGTCCTATTTTCCAAGCACCCACCTACTTATGGGCACTTCAAAAAGGAAAAATAAAAAAATGCATACTGTATATGCCAAACTTAAAAATTGCTTTCAGTGCTGTATTTTCTCCCTATCTCTAGCAAGCTGTAAAGCTAAAAAATCCTGTATTTTCTCCCTTTCTCTATCAAGCCACAAAGCCTAAAATAGTGATACCAGAGTACATGGTGCAACGAAAGTCAGTCTTTGTTACACCTCAGTCTTTGCACTTTTATGTGCAAAGCAGTGTAGACAAGATGTCAGCAGGATCCAATGAGCCCTCCCTCCTGCCTCGGGTGCTGGAGAAGTCATTTCTGGGAGGCTGGAAGTTCCAGCAGTCTGACAGACCATCTGGACTCTTTCTTTCCAGGACAGAGGAAAATGATTCGTATTTACAACTGCTTTGCTGCAGCTCCACCAGAGTGGATGTGGCACCAACCAAAGCACAACTGTTTTTTTTCAGACTTGCCCCTCTTCCATGTTTGATGCTCCTAAAAAACTGTTTGCTTTTTTCCCCTCTGAAGTACTGAAAACAATCCAGCCTCAACAGACATTCAGACTGACTGAGATAAGAAATATTTTCTAACATCATAAAGGCAAGGAGATGATAAACCAATTAATATTTGTGATGCATCTGGACATGTGATGATTTGCATGTAGTGAGACTGTGAGGTAGGAGATCAGAATTCAAAAGACAATTTTCAGCAAAGTGGGAAAAGGAGTATCAACCCACACAGAAAGAAGGTATAAAACGATAATTTTTAAAATGTGGATTTAAAGTTATCATCTTAACTTTATTGCCTTATAACAATATTATTTTGGAGAAAACAAAACAAAACAAAACAAAACAAAACAAAACAAAACAAAATAAAACAGTTCAGTGTGACCTACAAGAAAACAATCTAGAAGAGAAACATAAATACTTGAGATTCATACACTTCACTTTCCTTTATGAAGTCATCGAATGGTTTGGGTTGAAAGAGCCCTTAAAGATCATATTGTTCCATGCCATGGGAAGGGACACATTCCACTAGACCAGATTGTTCAAACCCCCATCCAGCCTGGCCTGGGAAATCCCAACACCCCATAAGAACATTTGGAAGATTAGAACAAAAAAATTACAACTGCGCAGGAAGAATCCCACTATGACCTAAAATGTCACCATCTGTAAGACAGTGTAACCTTGAGAAGATGTTGCTACTTTCTTATTGTAAAAACATGCCGGAAGGGACAGTCCGTTTCCAGTCACTTGTGTCACATGAACTGCCAGAGCTATTGATGGATTTAAGGTGGATAAAATTGCCTCCTCTGGTACGAGAACACGCACATTTTTTCACTACTCCACAGCTACAGGCAGTGCAAGTCATTTTGGCAGCAGGAAGATGCAAAAAAGCAAGTCTGAATGGCTGCAGAGCACCATTAAACATCCAGAACACATGATTTGGACTGAAGACAGTACAGCTCAATATTGAAAACCAGCTTAGCCTATTTAGCTGCATGTAGTTTGGCTGTTGAGTTGTCCAGGAACTTAATAGATAACGATTATTAATTACAATTTAACAGTAATGGATTGAGCAAGGAGAGCCTGCTGGTCTGGTGTTGAGGAGTCCTGAGACCAGCTTGAACAAACTATCTCAAATCACAAACATCAGCAGTCCAAGAAAGGTACTTCCTGACTGAGGCAAACAGCAGCAGGGATGTGGAGGCACTGAGATGGAAGTGGGAGTCAGAAGAGTCAAGCAGAAGAAACCAAAGAGCTGGTAACAGCTCTTCCAGCAATAAAACATCTTTTGCTGACAACACATGATCTGACGATGTGTATGACTGACAGTCAATCACTTTATACTCTAAAAGACCAGTCACACTTTTTCACAGTGGAGATTTCTTGCATTCCTCCCTAAGGTGTTTGATGATCCTTCCCTTGGGTGGGGATGCCCCTCGAGGCTAACTCTCCAGGCTGAGCAAAAAGATTTGCCCACAGTCATTGGTATGGGCCAGTAACATCAGTCTCTACTTGATAAGCTAGCTCTGGTATTATTGATTAAGTAAAAAGTGCACTATATTAGTTTTATTGAGCAGTAAATAGTTCTGATTACAGCCGTTCCTTCTTTTGACGTTCTGTCCTTTTGCTTTTTACTGTTTTGCAATTTTACCTTTATTTTCTTCATTTTTACCAAATCATTATCATTAACAATCTAAATAAAACACTCCATTCATATTGAATACGTGGTTTGCCATCCTTAATCCTGAAGGAGGACAAAGCCATATAAAGGCTGTATTACACCTCTACAATCATTTAGACAAAAACTTTGTCTGAAGCTCCCATTCAATTCCCTGATGCTGCACTACTTAGTTGGACATTTGTACAGGATGCACACACGTGTAGTGCAACAGTACAGACAGAAGCATGGAATCAACACTGCCAGACAGGTGTCCCAGCAAAATCTGGGCCAGTGACTGCATTTCAAGAGCAATCCTATCTAAAAGCTCCTAAACTCAGCCTCTATCCATATGATTCAGTGCCATGACTCTAGGAAAGGTATCAACAGCATCACTAGCAAAGTGCTCTGCAGAGTCTGGACCGAATGACTTTTGGGGGTAGAAGATATCAGCTACGCCCCAATTTTTTCTTCACAAGTTTTCCTGTTCTAATGTTTTAAAGAACCATTCCATTTATGTTCATTAGCATCATTCCTCCTCTCAAATCCTTCCCGAGTCCCAGGTTTCCTTACAAGCAAGTCCGATCTTTTACGTCTGGCTCTGTAATCTCAGTTTCCTATTTGAATTGTCTCATTCCTTTCTTCCATTTCTTTATTTAAGGACTGGCTTCAGTTTCTTCAGATTTTTTAAGTCAGGAGGAGGAAAAAAGAAGCTGAGAAAAAAATCTACTTTACCACATTTATCAGCCATTCTAAAAAAAATCTTTAAAAAGGCCCTGTGAAACCTCAAGGTCTCTAGCTCAGGCAAATATGAAACAGAACTATATCTTAGCAAGTAGTTAACTGCAGGCAAATGGCAATGCAATATATGCTGAAATTGCTTCTGCAATAGGAACTGTTGGATTTTCTCATTAATTGAAAAGCAAAACATTGGCAAATTAGACTGTAATTTCAGCAAAAATCTCTTAGGTCACATGGTCTATTTTGTCTGTTCTGCCAAGACTGAGCTGTTAATTTTGAAGTGTTTTCTACAACCTGTTTTTGAGTAACTCCAATTAAAAACTGAGTAAGATCATTTCAGTGAAAGGTTCTTTATCATTCATTTGCCACCTGACAACTTGTCTTTGAAAACTACTGCAAAGTATTTAAACTTTGTGCTCTTAGAAAATAGTCCTTAATAGACATGTTATTTTCTTTCCATACTGTTTCAATTGTGTCTGAAGATGAATTTCTTTTGTGAAGAATAATGACTATAATCTGGACTAAATTAATTCTATGATCAATGGTTAAAGGTATGAGCATTACTGAACTAACAGGTAGAGGCTGTAAATCAACATTGTTTTAACAAACCATTACATTACAATAATTACACTTGGAAAAATAACAAATAGTTCTCCACAAATAAAATGTCAGGACTGCATAATGTTGTATAGCTACTGGGAAGAAAAATAGGTCACCTTAGTCTCTCAGGCACAGCTGATCAATAAGAGGCGAGTGCTGAATATTGGTCAGGAACTATATATCACCTTTGCTCTGGTTTCGTTATTGGATATTTCTCTTTGCATTCCCAAACATCAAAGTCAATACCTCATTGGTTTTAGATCTCCACATGTTGCTGCCATCCCATTAAGTCATCTTAAATTAGTCCCTCGCTGTTTGCCACTTGCTATTTTTCAAGAATTCAATTCAAGCATTGCCTTCCTCTATCTTCCAGACCATTCTTAACAATTAATTTTAGAGATGGAGCAAGCACTACTGCAGTGTGGCTCAAGCAGTCACTACTTTGCTAGAAATACTAGCAAATCTTTTACTAATTTGAAAAAAAAAATCAATAAGAGATAAAAAAGAAGAGGGGGTGATGCACAGGAAGGTATGTCCATGGACCTTGAGGAGAGTGAAGAGGGAATAAACCTGACTCGCACCAGCCAAAAATACAGCCCAAAGACAGTGAGTAATGTAGGTCAAACAAACCCAGTATGTATGCATCCAGTGACGCTTCCAGTGGAGTGGAGAAACACACTGCTATTAGGGGTCTGAATTGACCTCAAGAAATATTTATTGTCCTCCTGGTCATTCCTTTGTTTGTGGGTTGCATATGGCGAGACAAACCAGCAGTTCATTTACGACCAAGCTCCACTTACATTCCATAAACCACTCTGTTGTCTACTTAATCAATTCAATCTACATTTTTCTAGCATCCTGCTGCACACTGCATCAAGTTATTTATTAGTGGTGTAGTTCTTCAATACACTTTTTCAAATAGAGGTATAAAACAACCCTGATGGCAGACATTAAAAGTTCATATTTACCAGCAATTACTGTAACACATACAAGACACATCAGGTATTACCTTTCTAAGTGTGTAAGAGCATCTTGCCATACAGCATTATATTGGAGCATTGACTTTCTTATGCTGTAAACAGCATTTGAACTGGTTTCTAACCACAACATGATTAATTCAGTTTATTACCACTGAAGGCTTAAATGTGGCAACATAGATTTTTGTTAAGCAAAATCTTGAGAATTAATGTGACCTGTACATGCATTCCAAAGCTTAAATCACAGTAACAGGTAATTGGACATGAAATTATATTCCATAGATTGGGAGAGTGGGGAGGGAAGAATTTATTTCTGCTCTCTGTTATACTACGTAAAAAGTTTTTTAAAAACCCACACATGTATAATCTATCTAAAGCTTTTTCAAAATTACCTAACACTGTTGTGACCACTGAAGATGCTATGGAATGAAACAGATTTTTTATATATATATAAGAATGAAATTAAAGAATGAAACAAATCATTTTCATGACCTACTGGCAGTGCTTTTATGTTCCAGGCCACCTATTTTATACTCTGTTATGCTTCATCTGTGTCATTAACCAATTTAATCATAATGGTACTAAAGAAAGAAGCTATTAGATTTGTCTCACTAAAGAAAGAAGTTATTAGATTTGTCTCACTTGACCCATTTTTTATCTTAACTGAGAGTGTTACTGTGTACAGTAACATTTTCTCTTGGAATCATGTTCTGTTCTAGATCTGTTTTATTTTTATTTTAGTGCATGTGAACTAAATAACAAAATGAAGGTCTCGAGCACAATTTTCTTGCTTTCTTGAAAGCTATCATACAAACCAAGTAATACTCTTTATTCTTTTATATATCTTCATAAGATTTAACCAATATTTAGAAATAGATCATGTACTTAGTTTTTCCTTTTTTCCACAAGACTAGAAGAGTGGACACTCAGCTAACTTAATGTTAATTCTTGCAGTAACATCAAAAATTAAAATGCAATATCTGTATGGATGGGCAGAAAAACTGACATGACTACACAGCATGAATCCAAAATACATGCAAACCCCTGTTAAAATACAAAAACTAACAATATCATCTGACATGTAATATTTCCAACTGATTATGTTAGTGATTGTAGCAATATTTTCTGTATTGTAGTATAACCTAGCAATACTCTCAGAGGATTTTACAATGAAACTTGCAAGTAAAATTAAGTTAGTAACGAACAGTGAATAAAGCTTTCAAAACCATTTCAAGCTCTTTAACAGACAAAAGGCTTCTCAAACCTTAGCAGACCTGTGGAAAACAAATAAGTAATATGTGTGGGAAATTATACTGGCAATGTATTGAATGTTAATTATATCCAAAGGAGAAGCCACTATTCCAACAATAGCAGTATATTCACAAAGGGAAAAACAAAAGCAGTATTATAAAGAAATTAGTTTTGACAAGATCAGTGAGAATTCAAAGCTAAAAAGCATTAAAGAAGTATATAATTATCCCCATATTAGTGTTATGAATCTAGGATGTTTGGAAGTAAGCTTATATTTCAAGTAAATTTATTAAAATTGAAGCTTGAAATTCATACTGAGGACAGCCAGACAACTGAAACACAACACTGACATCATTCCCAAGACATGTTTTTCGTGATTTAACATGGATTTTTTGTTTCTTTTCCCTCTAATACAGCACTGCTTCATGACACATGCCAAGGTTGCTTAATAATTTAAGTAGTTTTTCCTTTCCAAGAAACAGTGAGTGTTCTTACACCTCCAGCATGAATTATAAATTCCTTGGCTTTATGATATATATAAAGTGCAATCATTAAGAGGCTGAAGAACTGGGGAAACCTAATTCTTCTGCTGGACTTGTGGAGAAGACCTCAACCTGACAGACCCCACAGCAAACTTAATTTGTAAGTAGGAGTCTGAGGACACTGACAGTAATACCTAGTCATATGCAGACATTACACCACATCAGAGAAAATCTTCATGGCTGGGCTGGTATAAGAAATAGAAATTGATGGCTATAACCCTGCAGTTAGAGAATTCAGCTGTTTTCCTCCTAGAAATAATTCTGCTGGCTCTAGGCCCTGATATAGCTAACACTGTCTTGAGTTGCAAATAGTCAGAGACCAGCACTGTGCTCACCATTCCCCTGGTTGTACCCATCGTTGTCCTGGACAGGCCAGTATCACTGTCTCAAAAGCTGTGATGGCAGCACCACAGCTCAGGAAAAACCCATGTTCAAGAGTAAACTAATTGAGCTCAGTAGCAAAGGCTCAGCTGGGTCCAGCTAAAAGCACAGACCCAGCAGACTCAGCCTCAACATCAGCAGGCAGAGGTGAAAGTGCACCCACCACGACGAATGACTGGCACCACTGCAAGTGGTCCTTTCAAAACGCCACAATCCCCACCAAGTCTTATCCTCCCTTAAACTGGGCTCTAACAACACAACTCCTGCACTACCTTCCGTCTCCATCTTCTCAGCAACCTGTCCCAGATGGTCTCCTTCCAGCCTTACGCTGGTCACCCTACACGTAGCACCATGGCCACCAGAGGAGAGCACAGGTTTCTCCCTGGCCGCCGCAAGCCTCCATGCACGCCATGCGCGCTGACCAACGCCTCAGCAAGGCCTCCACGCAGAGCAGGGCCTCTTGCTTTTGGATTCTGCTGAAGGCTTTTCTTCCTCTGACTAGTGGAAGCCTGCCTGTTGTTTGGTTTAAAATCTGAGTACAGCAAATCATGTTTTTTTTTTTCTAGGACTCACTTCCACAGCGGTAGCTCTCAAAATGTAAACAACTGTGCTGTGACAATCCATTTTGCCCCTCATACTGACATCCAGGACAACCCCCTAATTTTATGTTTTTACTGCAAGGAGAGTTCCGAGTTTTTATATTTAAATATATTTATATTTCATAATTGTTTTTCTTTTTATGAGTTCCTATTTCCACAGTGAAGATCCTCACAGTTCAGAACACTAAATCATCCTAACCACATCCAACCACATTACCTAACCCATCTTTTAGGAAGCAGCAATTATTACTGCCATGGAAAAATAGCCAGATGCGAGGTTTCTAAATATTTTATCTTTGACATATTGCATCCTCCATTGTAAGATATCTCATTCATGTTCATTCTGCTCACAGTTCAAGACTACTGACACTGTAGTGCTGCATCCCTTGCTCCCAAAAATACAGTACTGGAATAAGGTATTGCCCAGATACCTGTCACTTAAATTAATAAAATCTGAAGGTAAAAAGTGAGCAGCAAGGAACAGTGGGAGGTATTCCAGGCTCTCTTCCTGATGCACATGTACCCTGACATGATTTGATCTAGTCCAGATTTTCCCAGTGTCTGTGTAGCTAGATGTTTCCCCTGTGTGGTAGGACAGACCAAGTCAGAAATTTGCCAAAACCACCCACACGTTAGCAGAAGTGACTGAAAAAAACCCCTGAAACATTAATAATAATAATAATAATAATAGTAAAGTATCTACCTGTGAATGATAGAAACAGGAGGGTTCAGTTTTCCAAGTAATTCAGCTGGACACAGTCCCTGCAGTGTGCAAAGTCTTAACAGAAGTAGTTCCCTGACTGAAGTCCAGCCTCCTGCAATTTGTGGTTTGTAGTTGATTGCAAACCATAAAGGTTTTGTCACTCCAAGGCATCTATAAAGACTGCCTCTATGTGAATTTTCCTTCCTCCAATACTGCTTGAATTCATTTTGCAGCCTTTCCTTCAGTTCAGGCAGAGTCTCTTTATTTTGGATGTCTACATTCCTGAAACTGGCGCTTAGCAAATTCGCATTTGAGATCTTTAAAACCTTTGACAGTTTCACTAAAATCAGCCACAAAGCATTCAGTTTCAAGTAGGGAAGGTGAACTCAGTAGTTCGGGTGGGCAAGAAGCACACATCTATACTCAAAGTGGTTTGAAAAGGTTTGCTTCCTTTGAAGTACCTTATTTCATGAGGTACTTTCAGTTTTTCTGTAATCCTGTTTCATGGGGAAACTCCAGCTCCTTCTGGTGGGTCCGGCCTTTATTTTGAACTTGGAAGATGCCACCGTGATTGATGTCTCCTGACTAAATTTGGTGGCCAGAGCAGCAGTGAGCTGAAGCGTTTGCAGTGTCTCTCATGGGCTGCTCATTTTGATTTTTTTTCGTTTTTGTTTTACTCCGCACCACGCCAAAAAAAAAATACACGGCATAATATTGTGGAGGTGCTAATCATGCCACACCTGAACACCTGATCGCCGGGGGATACCTCCCAGGTGCCTTTCGTCCCTGAGGCGCTTTTCTCCACGCGATGAGCTGGGCTCGCTCTCGCACCTTTCCACACGGAAAGGCTCCACTCCTTCCTCGTTTTCCCCACAGTCCCAGACAACCTCGACAGCAGAGGGCTCTTAGGGCAGGTGACGGGGCGATGCCGGATGGGTGTGTGTGTGGGTGTGTGGGTGGGTGTGTGGATGTGTGTGTGTGTGCTCGGGGGAGGATATGGGTGGGGCCCAGGGGGCAGCGGAGCTCCGCGGCCGCAGCAGCCGGGGAGGGCCCCGCGCTTCCGTCCCGCCGGCGGCGGCGGCCGGGACGGCGCCCTGGGGCCGGGGCTTTGGTGGCCGGGACAGCGCCCTCGGGCCGGGACTTTGGTGGCCGGGACAGCTCCCTCGGGCCGGGACTTTGGCGGCCGGGACAGCGCCCTCGGGCCGGGACTTTGGTGGCCGGGACAGCTCCCTCGGGCCGGGACTTTGGTGGCCGGGACAGCGCGGGCGGCGGAGCCATGAGCCCGGCAGGTCGGTGCGGGGCGGCTCGCGAGGGCGGGGGGCTCGCACAGGGCGCTGTGTCCCCGTGCGGTGCTGGGGAGTGCGGACCGTGCCCTTGAAAGGAGCCCTCGAGTGCAAGCGGTATCTCGTGCATCTCTGACGGTCTCGCAGTACCAACGTGGCTTTGCTGAAGAGGAGGAGATGCAGCACCAAAAAGCTAGGAAATTAAAGAGTAGAAGTTGCACGAGCAATGTTAATTCGGTCCTACATGTGTATCCACTCCGGGATAGTCTTAATTGGCCAATCACGCGTTGTGTTATTAATTAAAAATTGATCATCCTCTTGCAGTCTCTCAGCTTTCCATATGGGATCCAGCCTGCAGAGCACAGCAAAACTGTGCTAGACTTTGCACGGGAATATTAATTACTTGTTTATGCTTTTATTGGTGTTTGTTGCAATAGCTGTGTGCCTCAAAACTGTTAACTGTGTATTTTGTTAATCCCTCGGTAGTGTTGGAACACATTATCCCATTGACTGGTGGAAAAATTTGATGAAAAGTTAAAATTACTTACAAAGACCTCATGTAAATCAGAGGCAGTCCTTAATCTGAACCAGAAACCTGTGACTCCATGTCCCTGTGCACATTCTTCCCAGTCACATTCCCTTATTCACAGAAGTACTGTCTATTTACTGTTCCCATTTTCTTCGTGTGTCTTTGCAAGGCTCAGCAACACTTAAATCAAGCCAGTGACTGCCAAGCTGGGCACTCAATAAAAAGGAAATGAACACATGTAGCCATATACCAGAGATTTGACTTACTTGCTTGCTGGGAGCTCGACTTTATTTTTGTGATTCTTTTATTAGGTGGGACAATATTTTATCCTCATTTTCTGAATGAGGAACCAAGAAAGAGAAGTCTGAGGGCCTGAGTCTGCGGTGACTCAATGCTTTGTTTTTCTGTTTTGATTCATCATTTTAAATGACTGCTTCAGACATCAAGACAGGTTTTTTACCAAGTACTTTATATTGTTATCATTTTATAACATCAAAGTAACCACATTAGTTATTAATTATCAAGTGCAGCTTTGTAATGACATTAGCCTTGCAAGCCATCTTTACCTGCTACTCTCATTATACAGATAAAAACACCAGGGAAGAAAGGCAAAGTGACTTTTCCAGTTGTTTTATAATAAGTTAGTTGTAGATAAAATATCAAAACTCAGTACTGCTTTGCTTTCTACCTAGAGCTGGTGGTGAAATGGGTATGGTTATTTTACTGGTTATTTTCTGTGTAGAGTCAACTTCCGGTATTGCAAGCTTCTTTAAAGAAAAAAGTTGCATATACGAGCAAAACTTCATTTAGTAGCATTTCTAAATATGCATGTGCTATCCCAGTTATTAGGCAAACTGATATTTGTGGATGTGAACAGTCGGCAGGGCAGTATTCTGGTAATCACAGAAGTCTGCTTAGTGATCGTTCTGTATCAATGACAGGATACAACTGTGCGTGACCTCCGGGCACATAGTTTAGAGTCTGGATCTTGGTGAACAAAGGCAGTCAAATCCTGAGTATGCACAGGATAGCTGGAGTAATTGCTGAGTAAATATGTAAGAATAGCAAAGAGGGATGGCTGCTTTCCCAGCTGCTCGCAGCCAGTTCCACCCATTGGCAGGGGAACAAGTAGGCTCAGCCAGCAGAGGATGTGCTGGCCTCCTGCTCTGTCATCATTTGTCTCTGTCATTTTTTCATGTATTGCTCTGCCTGAGCCTCATCCACCTGTGACCTCCATGCACAGACCTTTCTCCTGCAGGTTTGCAACAGCATCAAACCTTTCTTTCCACAGTGTATAGAGGTCTCTTTTCTCCTGATGGAACAGTATCTGTGAGGTACTGAGGGTGCTCTAGGTGGATTGCCCAAGGCCTAGTCTAGCTCAAATCTGAAAGCTGTTTGGGATGCTTGGTGAGAGACACAGGCTTGTCACTTGTCAGTACTTTGTAGAAGACCCTAGCCTAGATGAACTTCTTTATGCAAATTCCATTAAAGATGCTGTAATTAGTAGAGATAAAATATCTATAATGCATGATCTTTGATGACATCTGCCTTCACTTGAGACAGGAAGCACTGACAGGATAACTTCATTGCTATGCCATGTCGGAGTTATCACTCCTCTCCACACTCGTGAATGTAATTATCTTCATTGAGATCTTTCGTCGTGTGTCCTTTATTTACACAGTGTACATTTTTGTGTCTTCAGCTGTTTCTGGGTCAATGTTTATGTAAGAGATGTTCTGCGAGGGTATCTAGACAGTGAATAGATGCAAGTAATACTTGATTTCCGTTTTTCTCAAGAATTAGGGAGTACTTGAATGTTTAGTAGTCAATAATTTTTCAGGTCCATCACTTTTAGGGAAAAAAGAGTTCTCAGACAATGATTTGATTCAAAATCCAAGTGGTCTCGTGGTGGAGTTTTGAAGTAAATTCAGTAATAACATCATAATACAAATCTTAATATTAATATTCAATATTAATTATTAAGTAATATTAATATTATTAATAGTGCATTAGTAATTTGAGTATCAAAGAAGCCAGAACTGAAGTACCTCAAAGGTATCATTTGTCTTTGGAAGAGTTGGGACGCTCATTCAGATTCAAAAGTTGATCCTAACAAGCTGTGCTCCTTATGCTAATCCTCTCCCATCTCCCTTCTATTGCAAGCAGCAGTTACTGAAGTTTGCATAGAAGCAATTGACCACCCACATTTGAAAAACTGTGTCACTGATATCACTGATGTCATGATTAAGGTGAAAGAAAGCAGTGATCTCAGTTTCTTAAAAGAAGAACATTTGTGTCCAGGGACTCAAAACCCACAGTGTGACTCCTTCCCTGTCTGTATACCCCTTGAAGCTGGTCTTTGAGGATTTGATTAGCTTATATACTCCTTTATTTGCTTGTAGGTAATAAAGAATATTTTTCTCCTCTAACAAGCCTAAGTGCCCCAATGCAAACAGCAGCAATAGATTGTGACATAATTATATCCCCATGGGAGGTCAAGTGATTTCTGACTATCGTTAAAAAAATAAAGTTGTCCTGACCTTTTTTGTAAATCAAAATCAGACTATTGCAATGTGAACTGTGGTAAAGAAACCCTAGGTTTTATTAAATGTAAATAAAAGTAATAAGTTCAGAATGGTATTGAAAATACCATTTTCAATGGTATTCCTATTGAAGATAGGAAGGGAGTCAGGAATACCAAGATTTAAATTTTAAACTGGGATCTATTTCATGTAATGCTATTGATGTTCATTTAGTGCTTATTGGCTCCCTGCATTGTAAAAAAGCAAGGCTTTGTAAGAAGCCACAGTGTATAATTTATGCTATCACAGGCCTGACAGTTTAAGCAAATTGGTCTTACCAGCCCCATCGTTACTTTATTTTTCAACATTTCTGTGAGCTTTTGGGTACAGTTAAGTAAGAAGAGTCTTACAGATGTTTGACATTGAGACAGTTCAAGCAGAGGTACAGTTGAGTTTGGAAAGAACTCGTTTGCATTCGGATCCCATGCTTAACTGCTGGAAAGGACTTGAAACTTTCTGCAGGTATCTATAAATAGCTGCAGTCTGTGGCTAAGGTTCACTGCTTCTTGGGTGGCAAGCAGTCATTTTTATATGATCAGTTGCCAACTAATGAGTCTTCATTATTGCTAAGTACTACAAACTATTAAAAACAAATTTACAGCAGTAAGTACAGTTCCTCTTAGTAGTATCTTGAAATCTCTTCTGTGCTAAATGAGAACTCTCACCGTATCTCTAGGAAGTACAGTTACTGCCTGAGTATCGCCTCTTTGGAATACCAGTATTTGGTGATATTCAGTTACTGCTTTCATCAGAAAGCAGTGTTTTACTTGTTTTACTAGTGCATCATCTGAGCATTGATTCCAAGCATTCAAGCTCTCAAGTACACAGTAATATATATTGTAATTAGAAAAGGAAAGCAAACCACCCTCTTCCTTGGTTTTAACTGGGAACAAAACTAATTTCAAAGCCCATTCAACTTTGTTTTGCAGTCTTTTTGAGCATCTGTGCAGAATTTGGTCCCAGTGGTGGTTTGCAATGTGCAATGCAGGGCTTAACTTTCCTGTCCTGAGAAGTTCTTAGTGTATGCTTTGATGAGAAAGGAGGTGGTTTTACAAGCATATGTTCCATGTTTCCCATGGTCAATGAGGTAGTGGGCTCCTCAAAACATGCTAAGAGTACTGAGTTTTTATTGGAAATGCTCTCTAGCATATCCAGCTCTCTTATATACTACCCCATGGTTTTTTATTTCTACACTTGAGATGTATGTTTGTATCAAGTCCAGATTCATTGTGCAATATTTCATTGTTATTATTGATATATACAACAGGAAAATCTGGAAATCAAAAAAGAAAAGCAAGCCAAAGAAAACATTTGAAAAATTGGTAAAATTTACTGGTGGTCTGTTGGCATTTTAAATATTTCCCTTGCATGTGGTGTGATGTGCTTTTGTTTGTGAAAGTGTGTATTTACATACCTAAGGATGTTCTTTGGAAAGTGAAATGTGAATTTTCATAACTGCTGTTGCTTCTGTTTAAGAAACAGAGAATTCATGTAAGACTGTGAAGCTGAAACGCAATACCTTCGTCAAGTTTCACAGTTTTTTCTCTGTACCTCCTGGTAAACTTACTTCAAGTGACTTGCTTAATCTTGCAGGTTTTCATAGCTGAAAGAAAATGTATAGCTGTGTCTGGTGCTTCTGCTGGAGTGTACCACAGCTTCTGTCCAGCCTGCATCCCTGGGTTTCCTTTCTGTGGAAACTAGCATCAGAAGAGAGGCTTTCCTGGTTTTCTGAGTTTTGCCTGGATACCAAGGTAAGGTGCAACTGAACAGAGCAGCTGGATCTAAGAGTTAACACTGGATCCTAGATCTCCTACTCTAGACATGCCTAAAAGAGTTTTCTTGCAAGAAATAATGTCAGATTAAAAGATAAACAACCCCCTGTCCCCAAACCTGACCGAGACCCTGTCACATGCAGTTCAATTCATGCCTAAATGTGCTTTATCCTCCACATTTCTCATTGTTGGGGACATGCATGTGTTGTGTCTCTCAAACAAAGCAAGGTATTTTTCTGTCAAAAATGTAACGAAGCAATGATATTTTCACTCACTATTTATTGTTATACTTGCTTCCAATTAAAACAACAACAACGACAACAACAAAAAACCCAAATCCAAAAAGAAATATAAAATTTTTTTAGTTGTTCTCTCTACAGGGTGAGTGTTAAGTCATGAAGAATAAGTAATTCAAGTTTGTTTACCGTAGTCAATAAAAAGTGTTTGTTTGGGGGTTTTTTAGTATCAGATTAGAGGTACAATTGAAATGCTAAGCATTATTTATTTTTCAGTGAAAAATATCAAAATTTCTAGAAGCTTTGGGAAAAACAGTGAATAGAATAACATTTATGAATTAAACTTTTAAAAAATAAAGTAATATATGCTAACCATATTTTCATATAGTGTACCCTTCTGTTTTTCATAGTTTTCATTTATTTGTGAAACATTTACAGTTTAAATAGCAGAAAGGAAAGAATTACAGTATGCCTAGAATGAATTGAACATGGACAAGTTTTAGTCATTTGAAGACTGAAAATAAAAGCCTTCGTGTTAAGTAATGCTGTGTCCTCTGTAAAAATGAAAGGCTAAATACAGAACAGGCTTCAAAGCAGTTTAATGCTAATATGAGAGTGAGCACTAAATGAAAACAAACAGTACTTTAACCAGAAGCCACAAGTGTGGTGTTCCTCTGATTTATTAAAATCTGTGATTGAAAAGACTTAGGCACTTGCTTTCTGTTAAGTTATAATATGCATGGGTGACAGAAATAAATTTCTTAAATTAACAATCCCATATGAACAGCAGAAACCAGATATCTTCTGAGTTTGATTAGCTTCCCCTTAAAAATATGAAATACAATGGGAAACTGGTAAATATGTGGTATTCAGTATAAACCCCTTCAAGAAGAAGTGATTTGCCTAAGGAATTTTGTTACTGAGATTTTTTTGCAATGTTTGCAGTAGCATTCCTGTAATTCAGGTGTGACTGAAGTGTGTAGTGCTGGCCGGGAGTGTGTGCTTGAGCTGATGTATAAAAACTCCCAAAAAGGTGGCCAGTGTATCTCACCTTGTACAAGCAGACTGTGTCTACCTAGAACAACTTATTTCCGTTGTAAACTCAGTTTAGAGGAGCATTTTAAGAGGAAAAAAAAGTCCTCTGAAAAATGACTATTTGATCATTGTTTTCCAAATGCTTTCATAAGAGGGAACTGAAATAAACAACCCATGTGAGTTATAGTCTCAATTCCAGTTTACTTCAAAGTGAGAGGAAAGCTAATGTCTTCCCAAACAACTTGATGGGTGAAGGTATGGGTGTTACCATCTTTGAAATGGGTCTTAATGTCTCTACTGATTTTGGGCAGCTGGTTTGTTGCAGAACCCAGACTTCTTGGCTCCTGGAACAAACAAGGGTGTGCACAAGCCTAAGTTTCTGAACTTTGGGGTAAAATCATAGGTTCAAGGGGGGAATATGTGGTAGGCAGTTTTGGAAGGCTGTACCACCTCAGCCAGTGGGGAAAGGAAGAAGGTAACATGCGGGAGCTTAGGATAAAGGGAGGCTGTGCCTTCCAAAACCTCCAGAGAGAAAACCCCCCGGGCGAGTGCCCCAGGAGACTCTCTCCCTTTATTCACATAAAGTTGCAGGACACCTCTGTCTCCTTTTTGGACATAAACTTCTGGCGTTTGTGGATTTTCCTGACAAAAGCAAGGCCTTCAAGTACGCCAGATAGACCCCAACACCCTTATGAGTGTCTAAATGATTGTAGCTCTTTCCGGAAAGTAAACTCTAGGAACTTAATATTACTTTCAGTATCTAAAGGTAATTTGCATTTCAAAGTCATCTGAGTCTTTTAAACAGTATTTTTTAAAGGTAGGCTGATATTATGAGAAAACTTTGTAAAGATTTAATCAAATAATAGAGGTGGTCTTGCTTGGATGTTCCGTAGTATCTGGAAAATCTAATAAAAATGCACAAAACTCAATATACCTTTTTTCCTCCTACCCCCTGAGATGTCTGTTTCACTGAGTCTCTGGTTGCTGTAGACTTCCTACCTGTAAACATGGAAAGCTAATTCCCTAGTCTAGTGTGTCTCAGAATAGCTCTATTTAATCAATAAAGCCTTGTTGCTGTGCACTATCAAAGGAAATTTTGCCAGTGTTTTTAATCAAAACTTAAAGGTTCTTATACATGCATTCTGGTTTTGTAACACAGTAATCTTATCATTAAAACTTTTAGATGTGTTTCTCTCCCTTACCAATTCTGTTCCCTGTTCAAGACTAGCTATTTTAGAGGAGGCCAAATCTAATTTGGCTTTGAATGAAACAGTCTATAATGATTGAATTGGGGAAAATGTATTTTCAGTGAAAGTTTAGGCCAGATCCTACATTTAGCAGTTTGGAAACAGAAGAATTTTCTGCTTCAAGGGTACATTCAGGACAGTTTCATTTTAATTTTCTGCTAGTGTTCTTGCCAAGCTATTGTCAGTTAGTTTTCTAAGAGAGTTTAGAAACAGCTATGTTTCACTGGCAAACTTACAGCCTGTATTTCAACACTGATGCTTATAGAATTCATTAAAATGGCAAGCCATGTTTCTATATCTTAGCTTGCAAATATATAATGTATACCATAGCTTTTGTACTCCCACATGCTGTTAAGTCCATGCTCATTTTGAATGACATGTATAATAATGAATAGCATTCATTTTGAACACAACCATGCCCTAAATAACATAGTTAAAAGGCAGAACTATCCTTTCAAACTGTGACAACTCATTCATTGGATGTAACATTTTGGAGACTTCTGTAAAAAGCTAGTCCTTTTTATCAGAAATCAAGGGTTGAACATTAACTTAAAATACTTAAAATATTATAAAAGTCAATTATACTATTTTATTTCTCTCACCACAATTATGCCACAGATGATCATTGTAACATTTGAATTTCCAAACGTACATGCTCTCCCCTAAACAACCTGTTTTGCTTACTAAGTGAAAAAGTTTTCACTCTTGTGTAACAAAAAACCAATCCAGTACTGGATAGATGATAGTTCAGAATCTAAGTATTTATCAAAGTAGTAGAAGTCTTTAGAGGAGTGTTTCCAAATTTAAGTTCCTCTACTTTTATAGGTCTTTATTTCTTACTGTAAGATCAGAATGCTAAGAAGTCTCTCAAGAGGTTTAAGGAGCTGCCATTATTTGAAATTGACTCTCGAACATGTTGTTTTGTTTGTGGATATTTCTCTTAGTATAGTGCTAAAATCTGGATAACTGAATTTTGATATCATAATAAGTGTTTAATTTAAGAAATGTTTCGTTTTGTTGTGGTCCTGATTAGCCAGGCCAGGTACCTGGAAGTGCATTAAACACCACAGGAGCATATGGCACTGCAGTCTATAGATTCAGCAAAAGTGGCTATGTTCAAAAGTGTCTCTTGAGGCACCTGCTTTGGCACAAGTGTGCACGAGAGAATGGGAACTCAGCTTCATGCTCATGTTGGTGTACTTCAGCACTGAGTGGATGTGGTCAGGGAACACTTTAAGGGCTTAATTTCCTAATGCTGCAAGGCTCCTTCCACAAGTAGTGTTCCCTACCAAACAGGATGTGCAGAGGTCAGCAGTAGGGCCTGAGAGCCGTGCAGGGTACACTGAGGAGAGTTTATTTTGCTTTAGTCTGGTCCTATGGCCCTCGTGGCCAGCGCACACGAGGTGTGATTCTGAAGATTTGAGATGTTTGTGCAGTTATAACATTAATCTACAGTAAATGGAAAATGAAACACTGGCAGAATAAACTCCAGAGGAGGAAAATGAAAACTGCACATTGTGTTTCATACCTTTACCAAATGTGCAAGCAGTTATTGCTGAGCAGCTGGCACTCGGTAGCATGTTAAACTGTGGGATCTTGAGGAGTCTTACATTAGACACTAATAAAATACAGGTACAGTGATGATGGTGATAGACCTATGACAGCTTCAGCCTGTTTTATTTTAAGATTTTTCTTTTTCTGAATATTCAAGAGGAAAGTAAAATTTAGTTATATAGATTTGGTCAGACAACGAGGGGCCTGATGATGTAAAAAGCAGGATGCTTCATAATTTCTTGGCCATGGCTGTCCACCTCAAGCTTCTAAGTTTTACTGTATTTGAACTACACAGGCTCTGTGAGTGTAGTGAGACAAGGTTTAATTTGGTCTCAAAAACGGTTCAGGAGAGATTTGTTTTCAATTTCTTTTCTGTACCTTTCTAACTAGAAATGGATGATAGTGTGCTTGAAAAGGTGGAAGTACTGGTGAGATACTTGTCTTCCAGCGTACAAAATTCTGTAGACATACTTTTCCTGTTTCTGTCTCACAGTGAGGCTATACTGCAACGACAGCAATGTATGGCAGGTATGTATGTATTGTACAGTAAATCTGTTTGCAAGAACCTGAACGTACAGAATTGGTTTATTTCCAGGAAGCATTCCACGTGGTCTAAAGCAGTAGTAGTTATACAAAATCTTTCTGCAAGGGCTCCCTGCTAGAGGAGGACCCAAAATTGTTACCCAGGTAACTCTCCAATTTGTTCTTATTTTAGGACCAGTAATAATTTTGGGAATTTATTTTGCAGAGGTGGGGGCGAGGGAGTTAATTGCATGTGTTAAACAAACTTATATCGAGGAGATAGCTTATTGGGCATTCATTTAACTATGCTGTTTTCTTTATCTGATGGAAAGAATTAAAAGTAGTTTGTTATATAGCTGGTCTGTAGAATCTTTGTCTTAAGGCAGTGGAGAGGAAGCAGAGGTGGGTTTAATATAGAGAAGTCAGCCTTCCACAGAGGTTGTTCCTGAGTGTTTTATTTAGCTTGGTTTCTAACTCACTGTTAGCTCTGTCATTGCTCATTTTATGAAACTGCACATCTATGTAATGATTTTCTACTTAATTTACTTCCTTCTGTGTGCAACATTAACATGAATGCTGTTAAAAAGGTCAAAACAAAAATATAAAGTGGCTGTCAACACTGATGAGAGATTTGTCTTGGGTTGTTTTGTTGTTATTGTTTGGGGGTTTTTTAGCGACTGTCATGTATTTGTCACAGAGGAAAGAAATGAGTTGAAACTGGAGGACAATTTCTTCTACAGCCTCATAACTTTGACATGTTACGCATCAAACAAAAACTGCTTCTCACATTTACTTAAATTTCTAGATGAATGCTCAAGTAAATGAGATGCATTAAAAAATGGATTTAAAATCAGCCTGCAAAAGCAGGAGAAGATCAAGCCATGTAATTTGTGGGATCTCAGAAGCTCTCCCTCAGTACTCTGCTGCCCTGTGGCAAAGGAAGCAGTAGGTTTAGAAACCCAAGAAGTGTGGATGATACACTGGGACAGGATGCCCAGAGAAGCTCTTGTTGCCCCATAAAAGGAAGCATTCAAGGCCAGGGGCTCTGAACAACCTGGTCTAGTGGAAAGTGTCCCTGCCCATGGCAGGGGGTAGAAATGAAATGGTTTTAAAGGGTCCCTTCCATCCCAAACCATTCTATGACTGCTCTGAGAGAGTTCTACCAGATTTCTACAGATTTCTAGTGTCAGTGGTAATCCGTAATTTAGGAATTGTTGGGATGTTATCTATGGTTAATTCAGTGTATTTGATCATATTACAAATGCAGGGAACAGAGAAATCTCGGAGCATAAATTGCAATAAATGGTGCCATTTATTGATAAACATTGCCTGATGAACATTGCCTGTCTGCCAAGTCCTTGGTGTACAAATTAGACTATTTAATGTGTAAGACACTTCTCTTGTTTTGGACATCAGTGCTACGGTGTGACCTTCCCAGGCCATAGCTGTTGGAATCACAGCAACTCACCCAAAATGTTATTGCTTGGAAGATCAGTGGTTTTTGTTTTGTTGTATAAGCACTATTTTCTGAGATATATTCTCTTGTGATAGAGGTAAATGTACTCAATTTCATAAGAATGTTTTCCGTAAATAATATCTGCAGAACGTGTATTCCATTCTTTGTTTCTTATTTTGAAGAAATTAAAGTTAAGAATTTGTGAGGAACTGAAGTAACAATGGAATCAAAGGGGACAGAGGAAAAAAGCAAGAGAATGCAAAAGAAAAAGCAAAGACATTGAATTTAAGTTGAGTAGAATTTAAATGAGATCATAAATCTAAAACTGCCTGCACTAAGTCGGGATGGGAACATCTAAAGAGATCCTGATAAGAGAAACAGTGACAATTTTTTAAAAAAAATCAAATAAAGAAGAGGATGCTTTGGTCTACCCTAATAGGGGCATTTTGAAATTAATTTTTTAAAAAATTATTTCATGTTTATAAAACCATAGTTATAGTGATAGTGTAAGGAAAATCTTCAAGTGGTGGTTGTTTCTGGTAGCAATAGCATCTGTTAGTGCAAACTTGATACAGCTTGCTCAGGTTTTCCTGTGACTTTAAAGACTTGTTCAGGTTTTCATGTGACCTTAAGGACTTGTTCCACGGCAATCAGAAAAAAGTAGTGTATTACTCCAGCTCCTCATATGGTCATTATGGTATATTTTTCTCTTCATGATTTGTTCATGTCAAAAGCATTTCTGAATTACCTGGTTATTTTGTGCTAAAATCTACTGAAGGTGGGATTTGTTCTCAAGGAAGTAACTGTAATGACAGGAAATTTTGCCTTATTGCAATTGTGATAAAGGAGGAGGTCTACTTTGAAATAGAGAAATTATTTCTGACCTCTATATCCCTATATCCCATGTTTGTGTTTAGCCTTGTTCATTAGAAGTGAGAGCACCTGTCCATCAGTAGATATTCAGCTGTAAGGATTCATAGGACAGGGCAGAGAGAAAGGCCTAAACCAGGAAATAAGGCCGTATGGCTTAATAAGAAACAGCTTTTTGGGCATTATGTTAGCTTTGTCATATTTGATAGTCAGGTGTCTTTCTAGACTACCTATGCCAAATCCATGCTGTGGAAAGACACCCCAGAAATTTATTTGGTTCTGTGTTCCCATTGTCGCTGTAGGTAAGGTCAATGGAATTTCTTTACAGAGAAAGCTAACTAGGTCAAGCCTAATGATCCCTTTTGTAGAAAATTGTTCTTCTCTGTAGAACCTAATTTTGCCCCCTCCAGACCTCACTAAGCTTAGCAAGAAGAAGGATGAAGACACAAGGCTTGATTTTATACAGATAGAGCAAGTATTTGTTTTCACATACAACTTAGCAATTAGCAAAAGAAGGTGCATAAACGATGAAAACGTTCTTAGTGCATGCTAGTTAAACAGGCATTTGAGAATAGAAGTGCAGCCACTGCTGGCTGATGCAGTGAGGGCAGGAATGCTCTGTGTTTTAGGATAATTGCTTTAATTGAAACAGATGTGACACAGTGCTGCAGCAATTTTGCTACTTTGTGATCTCACTCTAAAGTTTACAAGTGGCTTTTATAATTTTCATTTCCTTTACTGGAACACCTCAGAGAAGCAAAATGAACTGCCTTGAAAACATTTTCCATTATCTGCAAGTAGTTCTAAAGTGCTTTCTGCTGTTCTTCCTGCGATGAATGCATTTTGGCTTGCTTCAGGGGATTTGCCTTGAAGAATTCCAGCAACCAAGAGCTAGAGTTGCATTTTGAGACACATTTAGTAGATGTGAGTGAGGTGTGCTGACTGGGAAAATCAATGCCTTCTGGATGGGTGAGGGGAAGTTTGTTATGCTAAGGCCACTCAGTGCTGAATTAAATGTTCTCATTCTGTTTCCAAATGTTAGATTGCAGGGGTTGTTTGAAGTGCTAGTGAAACTTTTCCCAGTTTTTATCCTATCACTGTTAGTGATCAGGGCAAGCAATGTGAAGAGATGAATGGTTGAATCTCTGTGAAAAGATTGCAAAGGAGCCAAGACACTAAAGATCTTTAGATTCTGAAGTCTCATTTGAACTAGTATGTGTGCTTGTCATTCTCATCCTACGTACAGCCCAGTTGGAAATGAATCTTCTTGAGATCAGAAGAAAAGTTTTGAAAATCTCTGAGCAAAGAGAGGAGTCTGGGTTATTTTATGCTTCCTTATATTTCTTGTGCTCCATTTTTTGTCATCGTGTCATGACCCTTAACTATATCCATAGTTTTATCCTACAGAGTGAAGTAGGTGAATGCAGTCAACTTGTAAAGTCTTGAATAGCTCTATCCTGGCACTGCTTGCCTGGAAAAAAAAATACTGCTTCTTTTTGTGTAAGTTTTTAGCATGAAAAGATACTCATGTTAATCATGGAGAGTGTAGTCTGCTACTCACAAAAGAATTAAAGATGCAACAGATGTCATTCCATATCATTTATGTTGCCCAGATTTTTCATCAATGTATTATGAGAAAGTGAGCAAGAACTTCTGTGCCTTTCCACTTCTCCTTTGAGATATTTAACTACTGTACTTATTTTAACAAATTTTTGCTGATGGACAGTAGTTCATTGCACACTGACAGAGTTCACACATTTCTTTCTCAAATGTCTTTCCTTTTAAGACTGATACTTTAAAAAAATCAAACAACCTCCCCTTCCCCAAGTGAAGATGTCTGCGACAGGAAGAAATAAAAGGGACAAATTTATGCTTTCTCTAGCAGTTTGTCCTGTCCTTTCTCATCATAGTGGTGAAGAACAATTTGAGAGGGTGTTTCCTTCACACAAGTATCAAAGGCTGATGGGATTGAGGTGAGGATTGTAAACAGAATTGCATTACATTTTTTTAGGGTTGACTGTGGCAGGCTTGGTATGTGGTTATAGGAGTTCATGGGCAGCTGAGTGAACAACAGGGAATGCCATTGTTTGGCTCCAGTACCCTAATTGGAAAAGACGCTGGACAACCCTGAGAAATATGGTGATTCATCTTTCCATTAAAACTTGGGTAAATGATGGTGTTCAAATCTGACTTTGTTTTCACAAAAACATTGAAAGGTAGTGCAACTGTAGAGCCAAGTTTTAAACCCTATCCTAATTGTAATCCGCCTTATTTAAGTCAAACAAAATATGTTAGTGCTGAATGTTTGGAAACAGCTGTAGTAAAATGCAGGTCAAAGACACCTAGAAGTAAAGCATATCATCTACAAACCTTTACAAACTCCTGCAAACCTAAAACACCTTTAAAAAGATAGGGAATGAGTTGTTGTGCGGTGTTGTTCTTAAAGATAAGTGTTACCAAGTGCTTCTTGATTATTTCTAAGCACACAGAAATTATCTTTTACAAGATTGCAAGCTTCATAAACTGAGATATCTGTTAAAGAGCAGCTACTAGACCCCAATTTTCAATTTGTTTCCTTTGCCTTCCTGATGTGTTTGGTGCTTTGCAGAGTTCTTGAGGTTTCCTTTAACTCTCTAGTATACTTGTTTTTTTTTTTTTTGCCCCTCTTCTCCTACTATATCTTATAATTCTTGCCATAAAAGACATGGTTTTTTGCCCTATATACACAAGTTCTTGATTCCTACTTGCTCACAGTAGTCTCATAGGATCTAGCAGGTTTTTTCAAAGACCCCTTCAGATGACATGAGATGTGCTCTCTTGGGCAACCACACACCAGTAACTTGAGAGGAGTTTTGCTTGTCAGAAGAACCCCTTTCAGGTGATGGATGACTGCATAAATTCTCTTACTGTTTCTCATTGCTGAACTAATAACACATTTTATTTCTACCTTTGAGTCAGTTTCCAAGTAGGAGCAGATGAAGCACAGCTTAATTTTCTCAGGATATGATAGTTTCTATTACATTAACTTTCAAGGGAACAAAATTAATCTCAACTTACATTATATTCCAAGTGCAGTGAATTCAAAGAATTATTCAGTAAGAGATGAAAATAATGAAGGGGAAAAAACTTTGGTTGAAAAGTTAAGCATTGTTACTGTATATTCAGTACTGGGTAGTGTTGCATTAAAGCTAGACTTGAGCTTTCTTTTGTTTCAGGTTAAAATAATACCATTCTAAAGGCAACGTTTTGGTGGGCTTTAATTTTCAAGTAAGCTGCCTTCAAGCATATGAATCTTAGTAAAATCTCTGAAGGCAAAAACATTTTATAACAGGAAAAAGCTACTAGTACACAGAGTAGATTTTGGATAGGGGACATCATAGCTATTCATAGGGTAAACTTTGACTCCGCATTTCAATTCGGGTAAGCATTTCAAAATAGTGATATTTCACCTTTTAATACAATTTGGGGGAAGTAAGATGCAACCCTTACATTCCTGCTTAATACTGAAGTTAACTCTTAATATAGAAGGCAGATCAGTGTCAGAAAAAAAATGCAAGTAATTCAAAACATGCCCACATTCGGTTTCCCATTGCTAACTTGATAGCACTTGCTGCTTGCTTCAATAAACATTCACCAAACTGCAGTATGAAAACCCTTGCTCAACAGCATGACTCTTCCCTCTGTACATAGATAGAAAAGACAAATTAAATAGGACAACCATATTCAATTAGAGCTTTATGTGTGTTGCAGAGCCTTTCTTCTATCAAGTGTGCTGTTAGATATATTTCACTCCCCTTTCTTACACAAATAAAGCTTTCTTTCTCATATATAAAAATCAATATAGTTAAGAAATGCAGCTGAGCCTTCAATAAACATCGTAAAACCCCTTTCTCATTCCTGCTTAGCTAAGATCAAAGCTGCAGACTGGTGCAGATATTCCATATTGAAGTGGAGTTATTTTATGTCTTCTTTTATCCTTTCAATGCACATTTCCCCCTTTTATCTTCAGACTTTCTCAAGTACTCAAGCCTTGTACTGTCCATTTGCGCAGGGGTGAACTTTATACCCTATGTACATTTTTATTACAGTTATCGTATAAGGTCAGCTCTTTAAGAAAGGTCTTACTCTGTGTCGTGGTTTGACACTGACCCAACACCAGGCACCCATGACAGTCGCTCGCTCATCCTCCCCTGCCACAGCTGGGCAAAAGACGGAAGGAAAACAAAAATTAACAAAGGCTTCATGAGTGAGATAAGGACCTGGAAAAACACTTCCAAGGGCAAAACAGGCTCAGCTTAAGGTTGCAATGTGAATTTATTACTAACAGAATCAGAGGAGGATAATGAGAAGTAAAATAAGCCCTTAAAACATCTTTTCCCCCCAGCTCCTCCCTCCTTCCCACAGACAGCGCAGGGAGACAGGGCATGGGGGCTTTGGTCAGTTCATCACCGAGGTTGTCTTCTGCTTCTCTGGGAGAAGAGTCCTTCCCCTGTGAGACCGTGGGGTCCCTCCCACAGGAGACAGTTCTCTGTGAACTTCTCCGGCATGGGGCCACGCTCACAATCAGCAGCCAAACCGCACCTTCTGCAACGTGACCTCCCCCCACGGGCACACAGTCCTCCCAAAACTGCTGCCCGTGGGTCTCTCTTTCCACGGGGTGCAGTCCTCCAAGGACAGGCTGCTCCAGCCTGGAAGCAGGGACCCCTCTCTCCTCCGGGCCTCCCACTGGATCACAGCCTCCTCCAGGCATCCCCCCGCTCCGGCATGGGCACCTCCCCCACGGGCTGCGGGTGGGTCTCTGCATTCCCCGTGGGCCCATGGGGCTGCAGAGGCACAGCTGCTTCACCATGGTCTTCACCATGGCCTGCAGAGGAATGCCGGCTCCTCTGCCTGGAGCACCTCCTCCCCCTCCTTCTCCCCTGACCTTGGTGTCTCCATGTTGTTTTCCCTCACATATTCTCACCTCCTCCTCTTCTGTGACCAGAAGCAAAACTGTGATTTTGTTTTAATTTTCTTCTTAAATACGTCATCCCAGAGGCGTTACCAGCCTCTCTCATTTGCCCAGGTTTGGCCAGCAGCATGTCCATCTTCAGAGCCATCAGAGACTGGCTCTGCTGGACATGGTGGAAGCTTCCAGCAGCTTTTCACAGGGGCCATCTTTGTGGCCCCCCTGCTACCAAAAACCCGGCTGTGCCAAACCAATACACTCTTCCATGTCCAGCACACAGGGAGCTCTTCAACTGTGTCTGAATGGTTGGGTCCAGCACTTCTTTCCTGCTCCAGTCTGCAGAGGGATGAGGTGCAGTAGTGCGCCATTCCTGACCAGTGCTCTCCTTCTACAGGGAAAGGAAACTTGGGCTCTTGGCCAAGTCAGTGCTGTGTAAGACACCAGCAGATGCTTCTGCACAATCAGGACACCAAGATTCTGTCAAACTGTAAAATAATGTGTTTCCCATTCAATTTAAATATGCTTTGTTATCCCTCTCTGCAATTCCACTTAGGTATGTCCTTACCCAAGTCCATCATAATAGAAGGCAACACAGCTGAGCACGAGCTTAAAATGAGACTTTTTAACTTAAACAATGAATGTTCATTGCTTATGAGCCCATGTGCATATCCAAGGTTATTTTTTTCTTCCTATACACTATGTCAAGGAACCCCTATCCCGTATGCAGTTCTAGTTTTCTCAAAAAGTATTTTGAAAAAGCAGGAGAGTTCACAAAAGTGCAGAAAAAAAATAGGAAGACTTCTATGATGCCTGTATTGTAGTGGGAAGAGTATTAATTGCAGCTTACAAACTGTAATGAAAGCAAGGCTAAGAGTCACTTCATGGGAATCTGAGGATCTTAGCAGACAGATTTTTGAGAGCAGAAGAAGAGATGCTCCTTGACGATTGCAGAAACAGATGAAATTATGTTATGGCTGGAAGTTAGGTCTAAGTAAATTCAAACACCGTGTAAAGAATGAATTCTTAAATTTTCCTTATGGTGTAAGTATTTTCTTTATATCCATATTTTTAAAGAGCCGCTACAGTTCTTTTAGTTAATAGAGACTGGAAATAGAAGGTACTTGGTTATTCCATTTTCTGTGATATGAAACTGTGTGGTCAGACTGAAAGAGCTTCTGGCTTTACAGCACTGTTAATACAGATTCTTCTTTTGCTACTGTGCAGCAATTCATAGCTTTTTGTTTCTACTTTGTGCGTCTCTGTCTATGAGTGTTATGGAAAATTAAATGAGATTCTGAAAACAACATTGCAGCATTTAGATTTTTTTATCCCAGCATCATAAACCAAACAATTTTGCTCTGAGTTAAATGAGAAATATACGGCTATTTTTCTTACTGTTGACCTTCAGCATTTCATCTGAAACAGGTATTTTTCAGATTGTTTTTACCATGGGAAATACAGTAGTCACCTTTCCAAATACATTTTCACAAGTATTACCCTGCTTTAATGTACTGGTAAGAGTTAGTT
The DNA here is from genome assembly GCA_013398955.1 of Callaeas wilsoni. NCBI lineage: Eukaryota > Metazoa > Chordata > Aves > Passeriformes > Callaeidae > Callaeas > Callaeas wilsoni. The sequence continues at coordinate 175,250 of VWPU01000033.1, read as the reverse complement.
ATCTTGAAATATCATCGCTATGTTGAGCATGGCCCTTTATGATTTCCTGTGACGGAAAACTTTGTGAAAGGTTGAGCATTCAGAAATCTTGAAAAGATGGCAACTGTTCTCCAAGCAGTTTGTAGACACGTAATGAACTCAAGAGACTAAACCATAGTGTCCCTATTGTACAAGTTTCAATTAGCCTTTGCTGGGTAAACTTTGTTTCAAGTATCTCCTGAGTAAAGAATGAATGAACAAAACGTAGAAATCATTTCTTCTAAAAGGAAGGGAAGTCCAATAATTAAAGCATTAATCCTGGACTGGAGATACAGGTTCAGTTTCTTCTTTTTTACATGGACTTATGCAGGATCCTTGACAAGTTTTTTATTCTCCTTAGCTACATCTGTACCATGCTTCCAACAGTGCATCCCAATGTCCACACCCGTTGTGTGCCCCAGAAACATTCTAACTGTGTGTACACCCCCTGTTTCCGTGTCTCCTGATACTCACAGTGCAGCAGCTTAGGCACTCAGAGAAGCTCTGGTGCACTGCAGACGAGTGTCAGTCAGGCTGCCTGACCCTGACCGGCAGGCACACACTGTGAAGCACAGTGCAGGTAAGGTGCAGCAGCTGTATCTGTTCCTCAGCCTCACGTTGTTGCTCCACAGTGCTGTGATTGTGAACTACTCCGGGGCTATTAATCTGCTCTGGCTTGATGTACATCGTTATTGTATTGCTCATCAAATCACAGGTTTTGGTGGTTTCACACAACCCCAAAACGACTGAGGTTGGATAGGACACCTGGAAGCTGTCTCGTACACCTAGAGCCAGGACCATATCCAAGCACCTTTTGAGCAGCTCCAAGGAGACAGATTCCACATCCTCTCCAGGCAGCCTGTGCCAGTGCTCACAATAATAAAAGCATTTCCTGATGCTCAGAGGCAGCCTCCTGTGTTTCAGATTGTGCCTGTTGCCTGTCTCAAACTGTCACCCTAGTAATGCTAGGGTGGAAGAGTATTAGTTGTCTTGCTAGCATCATATTTTATGTCTTACGGGGGAAGAGAACTAAAAAAATACAGTTCTAGATTTATTTTTGCCAGGTCTCAAGTAATTTTCTTAGAATAATGACACTAAAGAGAGATCACTAATGACTATCCTAACACCATGCTGACAAAATATCCTAAACATACCAATTCATTTTCTAATGAAGTTGGATCATGTTCATGTGTTCAAATATATATTCTTTACTTCTTTCATTAAGAGCTAAGTGTTCCATTTTTAATACTATTGCCTATTTGTCAAAACTCTAGGAGTGAGCACAATGTGTGAATGTTCTCGGCTTCCTACATTGCAATTTCAATATTTATTCTGAAATATCAGTTATTCTTAACATAATGTCTTGAGCTACTTTTCCAGTGTTTCTGTGGACAATCTTTCTGCCTTGGTCTTAGAAATAAGGAGATGGTTGTCATTTCAAAGTGATGAGCTGTGATTTCTGCTGAAGCTAATTTCTTCAGCACCTTAAGTTTTTATTAGGGGGGGAAACAAAAGATCTCTCTTCTGATATTTTTAATGGATTTAAAACCCATTTGTAAATTTATTTTTTAATGTTTTTTCTCTCTAGAAAATATGAAGGATATCCTCGTGATATATGAACACGAAGCAGAAGAATGGGCTCTGTATTTAAAATCTCTTTTTGGACTCACAGTGAACAAAGAAGGAATCTTACTCTATGATCTAGAGAATTCATCTTTCAAGCACCAGGAGCTACTCTGTTTACTGTCTTATAAATGTAAACTTCTGATACTCTCATGTGGACTTCTTAAGTGCCTGAATCAAAAGAGAAGTTATTTTCTGGAACAAGTTCTAAGACCTCCGGATAATGTGGTAATTCTGCTTTGTGGGGTGGAGAATTCAGAGATTCTTTATGAGATACTGACCTTAGATGGCGGCAGCAAAGAGATTTCTACTGATCAAAAACCTGAGGAATATATTTCTGTTGTTAAAGGAATTATTCAGCCAGGTAATATACTACTGCTTGTTTGTAGTCCCTTAGGTCTCTTAACTCCTCTCACCTCTTGCTATTTAGCCAAGATTTTTTCTACTAAGCAGAATATTGTGCTTCTCTCTTTGTTACATGCAAGGTGCCCTTTTATTGGCCTGGGAGCTTGTGCTTGAGAAAGACATCTTGCAGTTCAGGATTTTTACTCAGAGCTTAACCTAGTTTTAGATGCACATGAACAACCAAGAATGTTCTTTTGAGCACTGAGGTAGAGAGACCCCAGCTGAATGAGTGACCTGACTGGATGTCCCTGAAGCCATGTGCTTAAGCAAGTAAGCTTAAGTATACTATAGGGCTTTAAATCCTGCCCAGAATGTCTACACACAGTCTGCGTATATGAGAGCAGTGTTTTCAAAAGAACATTTTATACTCCTCCTCCCCAACCATCTTCTCTTCAGTATTGAATAACCTTTTCCTCAGTACATCTCTCAGACTTCATGTTTTGGGCTCATTACAGTTGTCTGTTTTGGTTTCAGAAGGTAATGTTTGCAGTTCTGACTGTGTCCAATATGTAGCTTCAGACTGAAGCTTCTTGGCAGTTTTTTAATGGGATGAAAACGGTGGGTCTATACTTCGTGTGTGTGTGTGTGTGTGTGTGTGTGTGTGTGTGTGTGTGTCTATATAGCAAGTAACGGCGCTTAGATACTATCAGTTGACATACGCACAGGAAATTGCAAACCTTTCTGCAACGATAAACAGTTTCCTAGAAGACACGGGATGGTTCTTTGCTTAGGTCTATGCATTCACAAAAATACTTACTACGTGTGCCCTTGTGACTTAAATTACAGTGTAATGCCAGATGTCTAGTAGGTGTTCAAATGATCTTTGCGTTGACAGAGATCAATATCAGCAATTTCAGAGATTAGGAGAAAGCGGAATTAATGAATAGTTGTTGAAGACCTCAGTCTCTGTGTATACATCTTTACTGGGGATGCATAGACTGTGGCTGCGATCAGACAAGTTCAGTGGACTGAGCTAGATCCAGGACTGGAAGTGGTGATGATGCCTGGTGCTTCAGGGCATCCAGCCTGCTTTTCCTCCTCCACACTCATAGCTTAGAACTGCTCTGACCCTGCTTTTTCTGTTCTGGCGTGCCCTGGCCATCAGCCGGGCCAGCTTAGATCAGTGCTTGATAGGACACCTCTGCTCTGCTCTCTGTTGCACAGTGAAAGTGTTCCAACTAAGAGATTTGCTTTCATCTGAGTGTTGATTTAAGCTCCAAGGAATGAAGATGTGCATGGTTTGCCCTTATTTACCTTTGCTTAAAGATAATGGTGTCTGTATTTGTGATACTCTTGTAGAATCCTGTTAAGCTTTTAGCCTTTGTGGTATCTGTGACGGAGATTTTGACAGACTGCACATCTGGGAAAAAAGATTTTTCCCTTGTATTTAAAATTATTTGCTAAGGTTTTGTTGAGTATATACAAGGATTATTTTTCCTTTGGAGCATATTTTTTTGCCTTCCTTCAGGATCAGACACACAAGATTTCCCATTTCTCTTCATATGGATCCTTGTCTTCATTTGCTTTTTTTTCAGTGCTCATCCTTAGACCCTTATATTTTTGACCCTTTTAGAGATAGTGATGAAAACTCTTTTATGTGTATTCGTCATGGTTTTCAGTTCCTTTTTTTCCCCCTAAACTGTTCATTGCTCTTAACTTGTTGTTCCAAGCATTTGTACCTTCTTATCTCCTCAGTATTGACGAGAGCTGTCACTCTACCGGTCTAAAAACTTGAGAATGTGCTTTAATTATAATTAAAGCACACCTCATGTCTTCCACAGCAGCTAAATTCTGTTAATCCCTTAGGACAGCATGCCATCGAGATCCTAGGGCTAATGGATGCCAGGGCTCAGGAGTGGCCTGAAGGCCGTTAGAACAGCTGAAGATGGATGTTAAATCAGGTTGTTATCTCCCAGTTTAACATTCTCCTGGAGAATGGTAACAATGGCATAGCATAGGTGCTAGTAGTCACCACCCTTCCACTACAGATTTCCCCATGCTCAGGAAAGCTCATAGGCAAGGTAAGTTCTTAGCTGTCTTTTCTCTCCTAGGTGCTATTCTCTTTGCACTATCCCTAAAACCTGAGATGGAAAAAGTGTAAAACAAGTCTCATTTTATATGCTCCCACAATTACTTCACCTACCGGATGGTGCTGGTTTCATCGTGTTGGAGAAGACAGGGCTTTATCTGTTAAAACTTCCTTCTGGCTCTAAAGTAGTATATATGCCAAACATTCTAGGCAAAAACCAAAACTAATTAAAATGCTGAGTAAAACTAGGTAAAACGGAAGATGCAGGGGGTTTTGTACTCAGCAGAGAGCTTGCTTGTCTGTAATGTGGTTCAAACACAAAATCTGAATGGTTTGCCATGCCTGTTTGAATATGTTCTTGGAGGAGTAAAGGGATAACTAGGACATGGAGACTGGCCTTTCTAACATATATTTCCAGGATGCTGACAGACTTTATTATATTCATCTTCTGCATGAAGAGGAACACAAATATTTTTATTGTTGTTGAAAGATTCCTTTTGCAGGATTTGTTTGTAAAATATTTCACTGTTTGAAAATGCCACATTCACATTCTAAGTTGTTTTTGAATTTTGTAGATTCTGTGCCTATTGCCAGAGAAAAGATTACCCCCAGGGAAAGAGGAGAACACTCAGAAATGTTATTATTCTATGTTAACATCTAAGATGGCCCAGTGAGACTAGAATTCTGACTTTTCTTTATCAGCTTTTCCCAATATTGTTGAAAGTAGAATCAGGAGATATATTTTGTTTGCATCTGTCTGTTCCTTCTCTTGTGTATTTCCACTACTTGTCCTTGGTCTGCTGAACTGTGTACCCTTTTTTTAGATTAAATTGACATATTTTCCATGTATTAATTCAGTATCCTGGGGGATTTTCTGTTTAGTCCTGAAAGACTTCTGCTTCAAATTCAGGCAAGCATGTGTTTATGCCAGGAATTTGTAGATACAGATAGATATTTGCATCTGTAGGTAGTTAACTTAGATCCTTAAATGTCCTCAGTTTCTCCTGTAGTTGTCCTCAATACTGATGATGTGAAAAGTGAACAGGTCTTATCTAATACAAATAACTTTCTGTGACACTGTTTCTGAAGTGTGCTGACACTTTTATTAGACTTTTGGTGGAACTTCTTGGTACAGCTCAGCGGTTATAAGTATCCATTCGTCTACTTGCTGTTTTATTAGGTTTCATTTTTTAAAGCTCAACAAAAGCAACTCTTGTCACTTCCACTTACAGCCTTTTCCTAAGCAGTGGTATCACTTCTCTTCTTTTAATGCCAAAAGATGAAGAGAATTTACTTCTACAAAATTTGTTAGCTGAGAACAGCTCATCAAATGTACATGTATCCATTCATTATCTGCTATTGTATTAAAAAGTGAGAGGTACATAAAGTAACATAATCCAGCTAGAAAATGGTATCCAAAGTCTTTGACAGCCCAGGAAAGATTCTCAGAACAAATTTGTAACTTTTACCTGAGACTGCAATATGCCATTAATTTCTGATTGTTTACCTAAAAGGTATTCCATGTATGTGCACACAATTTTAATGACCAATAAGAGTAGTGTTAAGAAAACTATTTTTGCAACTAGTAGTAGGGTATAGTTGTGAACAAATGAGATACTAGCATAGGGTGTTTTTCTCTAATAAGTAAATGTGGGAAAAGCAGGCTGGGAGTCAAAATAGGGCTTAACTCATGTGGATCTTCAGACCACTTCAAGTATTGAGGGGCTAATTTCCATTGTGCAGACCACAGAAAAGAGAAAGAAATAATTATATTTTTACCGTAGCTTTTATGGTATCTGTTTCCTTTTTCATTTCTAGTACAGTTGCATCAATTTTATTGGAATTTGGTATAACATTGAATACTGAAGTAATGCTTCACATTTTGAATCCACTTTGAATCCGCTTTGCTTGTTCTCCTGTAAAATCCTCTTCCCTTTGGCATCAAATATGAGTAGCCAACACCAATGGATTTTCTTAGGCTGTGAGCAAGACTCGTGCTGATGAATTAAACCCTTTGATTTAAGTGGAAACTTTACCATGGCTTCAGTGAACAGGTGCTTCACCTAAATTTTGATATTGACTTGGAGTCTATGAGAAAATTAAGCTCAAGTGCTAAAAAGAACCAAAATTAAAGAAGAAAGAAAATTACTAGAATTTTTGGTCTTGTTTGTTTGTGAATAGTAAATACTCTGTGCGTGTGTTTGTGTGTCCTAAAGTCTTGGTTGTGAAGATTTCTCCTCTGAACATGCAAGATTGAGTAAATAAGGGAAAGTAGGTGGCTGGTTCTGGCCTCATTCACTGCCAGGAGAGGTTTCAATAAATGAGACCACACGCTTGTGCCTCTCTTCACTCCTTCCCCAATGTATTTACATTCAGACAGTGCATGCCACTGCTGATATTTTAAGGCAGTGATGTCATCTGCTCATTGCAGAGCACCTCAAATGCCAATTAATTTTTTTTTATTAAAACGAAAATAATCTGTATGATTGTATCGTAAGCGCGAGAGCAGAAGGGACATTTTGTTAGTTGTTGTGTGCTGCAGTATAGCTCTCATTTCCATTTTGCCCTGCCAATGAGTCTTTGAACTGCTCTGCAGGGACTGCTAAAATTACCAGAGTAATACATCTTCCTGAGATGCTGTGCTTCTCCATTCCACACAGGAGGGATGCCAGTGCAGTGATGGGGGTTGGTAATGACTGTCAACACAAAACTGGTTTGTGTCACTAACTTCTTTCATCTGACATGAGATCCTGGCTATTTCAAAGCAGAAGAGAAACTAAAGTGACTGTCTGGAGGTGGCAACCACAGATAAGATGTTGAGACCCTCATCCCCTGATGCTTAAACTGTTTGACTTCTTTGCTATTTCTTCCCTTATTTCTGCAAAATCCAGAGAAGACTTTACTTGTTAGGGTTTATTTGTGAGGTTTGTTAGATTTCTCAGCAGCTCGTGTTCTAATCTATGTAGCTAGTCATGGTAATCTGTACCCTTAGATTCTGAAGTATGTGTCATGCATGTGATATTTTTTCCTCTTATTTTTGACACTAATTGGATGAAAATTTATTACACCTGGAAAACTGAGTGCACTGGCATCTTAAAGTTTTTAGCATGTTCTTTAGATATTTTTTAGCATTTTTAGCAATTTTTAGCAGCATTTAGGACAAACTCATTAAAAGTTTAGTTAATAAAAAAATGGCTAGAACATAAGCATTATTGCAACAGCATGTACTAATTTAACATACTGCAATTTTACTTCTGTTTATTTAGGTTTCGTTTGGTTTTTTTAAAATAAATTAACGGGTTTATCATTTTTCGTCTGCTTTTTCAAGGTTTGAAATGGACATCATCCAAATTTATGTATTGTTTATGGCCCAGTCATCAGTCAGTATTTAATTGCAGTTGTGAGGCTATTTCTAAAGCTGACAAATAATTTAAGATTTTCAGCAAGCATTTTTGTAGGTAATGCTGTAAAATGGCTATGTGAATCTGTAGTCTTATATGTCCTTCATGTAATGTGTTATTGAGTCTGACTGAGTCTTGCACTGTGTTACCAGTCACAAACACTGAAAAGTTATCATTGGAAGGCATCTAGAGAAGACCTCTGTAAAGGTACCCCTTGTATATCTTTTTGCACACAACTGTTGTTGTAACGGAATTGCTATTTGTAATTTCACCATGATGTATTTCTGTTAAATTAGTGTCATCTTCTTGGAAATGGTTAGGAAGGGTAATGAGTAAGGGTTGTTTTGCAGTCCAGACTAAAGAAATTGCCACTTATCCCTGATAAAATGAAGTATAACACCTATTTAAGTTCATACTAGAGAAACATAATCCGATTTTGCTCTTGGTAGGGTTTCTGTGTACTTACTTAAAGGCTGTGAGTCCAGAACTTGGTCCTGAAAATGTTAATACAGTATCTTACGGGTGCATAGGCTGAGAGAGTTGGGCCTCGAGAGGAGACAACTGAGAAGGGACCTCATCAATGTCTATCAGTATCTGAAGGGAGGGTGTCAAGGGGTGGGAGCCAGCATCTGTAATGCCAAGCAATTAGGACAAGAGGCAATGAACAAAAGCTGAAATTCCACCTAAATGTGAGGAAGAACTTCTTTGCTGCACAGGTGGAACACTGGAACAGATTTCCAAAGAGGTTGTGGAGACTCTCTCAGCGGAGATATTCAAAAGCTGTCTGGATGCAATCCTGTGCCGTGTGTGTCAGGATGACCCTGCTTGAGCAGGGAGGTTTGGACCAGATGAGCCCAATGGTCCTTTCCAACCAATAGTCCCAATCCATTCAGGGATTCTGTGTTGGATGCTATTTAAGATCTTTGTTGGTGGCATTGAGTGCACCCTCAGAAAATTTGCTGCTGACACTAAGCTGAGTAGTGCAGTCGACACGTTGGAGGGAAGGGATGCCGTTTGGAGGGACCTTGACAGGCTTGAGAGATGAGCCCACACAAACCTCATTAAGGCCAGCAAGGCCAAGTGCAAGGTCCTGCACGTGTTGGGGCAATCCCAAGCACGAATACAGGCTGAGTGGAGAATGGATTGAATGCAGCTCTGAGGACTTAGAGGTGTTGGTTGATGAGAAGATCAACATGTGCTCTTACAGCCAGAAAGCCAACCTCATCCTGGGCTGCATCCAAAGCAGTGTGGGCAGCAGGGCAAGGGAGGGGATTCTGCCCCTCTGCTCTGCTGAGACCCCACCTGCAGTGCTGCATCCAACTCTGGAAGCTCCCAGCATATGAACAACACAGACCTGCTTGAGCAAGTCCAGAGGAGGCTACGAAGATGCTCAGAGTACTGGAGCACCTCTCCTGCAGACAGGCTGAAAGAGCTGGGATTGTTCAGCCCAGAGCATAGAAGGTTCCAGGGATAGGACAAGGGGGAATGGCTTTGAACTGGAGGGAGAGTAGGTTTAGGTTTGACATAAGGAAGAAATTCCTTACAATAAGGATGGTGAGGCACTGGAATGGATTGCTCAGAGAAGCTGGGGATGCCCCATCCCTGGAAGTGTTCAAGGCCAGGTTGGATGGGTTTTGAGCAATCTGTTCTACTGGAAGATGTCTCTGCCCATGGCTAAGGGGTTGGAGCTAGATGTTCTTTAGGGTCCTGTCCAACCCAAACCACTCTGTGATTCTATGATACTGTCTATAACCAGATCTATTGTATTATCAAACAGAGCACTGAACTGTTGTCTTGTCTTCCAAACTGTAATGTCTGTATCCATTTCAGTTTCTCACTTTACTGCACATGATTCTATTCTCTTTCCTTACGCCCAACTCCTTTCCCACTGTTTGCTGTATTGACTTTCAGGGAAACTTCTTCCTCAAGCACGCATTTCTTACCAGCTCTGGTAAATTGAAAAAAAATCAGTCAAAGGCAGGTTTACTGAAAAGGGATAAATACAGTTCCATCTAAAGATCTCTCTAGGCTTGTTCTTCTGTACTAGCCCTTGGACTTGTTCTATGACTTTGTTTTCTATCTGTAGAACAATAGCTTTAAAATAGCTTTATCTTACATTTAAAATACATATAGATTTTCATCTAAAAAAAAGTGGAAATGAGTGTGATGAGATTACCTTCTTTCTTATTTCTTATTTTTTCCTAGATAAACCATGGGATGAAAACCCTGAAGACTCTGTATCTTACATCTATGAAGCAGTTCTTGCAGACGGTGAGTTGAATTCCCCTTGCATTTCACAGAATAAAGCCAGTACTCTTTAGAAAATTAAATTTATTCTCTTACATCTTGTTGGACATGAAAGGCGATAAACCAACCCTACCATAGCATACAGTTGTGTAGAGGAACATGCCTTGTTCTCAAACATCCACCCTCACATCCACACCCACACAATCTTGTGAGAAGTGTGAAAAGGGGAGGACATACAACAGGGTTGGGTTTTTTACTGTGACTTCAGTGTAGAGAAAAAAGAAGACATGGAGAGCTTTCCTTTCCTGTTCCCAGCATGAAGAATTTTGCTTGTAAGAAAGAGCTGATTTAAAATTTCCTGTAGATCAGTCCTACTCACATAAAATTTGCAGCCATTCACTGACAGCCAGTGGCTGGAAGAAGATCTGCATCACAGTTTCAGCCCCTGTTGGCATTCGCCATTTTGGTTTATTTATAGCTATGAAAGTTTATAAAGAATTTTAGTAGGAATTACAGGTTGGCAAAATCTTAACTTGCTCTTAGTAAAGAGCTACATAGCATGTTTCCTGTCCTCAGTTCTTACTTAGAGAACTTTACTTCTGGATTGGCACTGTTGCAAAGTAATTGTCTTAATACACCAACATGCTTACCAAAGAAAAGGGTAAGTTATTCCAGAATTCCTGCCATAGCAGTTCTGTGCTGCTGGACTCTCAGGTTAGTGGCTCTCTTTCCTATTCAACTCCCATCCATATTCTGATAAGGGTCTCTTTGTGAGTCTCTTGGCATCTTGGGTGTAATGTCAAGTAGAAAGCTGCTGTAAAGCTGCAGTGGTTTATCCCTACAGACCTATCGTCAAGGTTTCTAAGGATGTCTCTTTTGGTCCTGTGTTGAATGTGCCATTGGTCAGTGCACTGAAGAAGTGTGTTGCTATAAAGAAGGCTTTCTGGCTCATCATCCAGGTGCCAAATAAGTTGACCTCACTGTTTCCCTCATTCATGAGTGTTGTGTCCAAAAAAATCAGACAGTGAAACAGGGAATGGTTGGAGAAAATGGAGTCTCAAGAAAGGACTGAGGAGATGGTTCTCCAAGCTACTTCTGTAACTTATTTTCTTATAGCTGCTTGAAGAGCAGCTTTAAGTTCAAGTTTACTGTCAACTGAATTGTTGATATTGAAATAAAATGATTTGGGGATTTTTCAGCAGAGAAATTCTCGCATTAAAAGCAAAAATTTCACATGAAATCTTTGCAGAAGTTTCCTGAACAGCCGTTCTCAGTCAGCTTTTGGCAGTCATCCTGATAGCCCTGATTGTCTGTGGCCTTTGCTGGTTAATGATGTCTGCTTATTGCTGAGAGGACCAAAGAGACTCTCCATTGTTGTGATGAGTGAAAGAGCCAGTTAGAAATGAAGGATTCCCAGTAATTGTATCCTGTATGTGAGGTTATGGCTGACTCCCTAACGAGTGTAAGGAAGCACGTGGTCAACATTCCTTCTGTGATTGTGCAACAGGGAACAGTTACCTGATACCACTGCAGAGCTTTGGAGGGAAAAGTAGCCCAAGGATTGGAATTTCCGAGATTCAGTGTGCCAGTCTTTACAAAGCCAAGAAAGATAAGATGGCAGCTGCAAATTAGCCAGTATTTGTGCCCACTAGAAAGCAGGTGAATCTTCAGGTAAGCAGACAGGGTTTGACTTTGGATGAATTGTGAAAAAGTGTTTCCAGGGCCTGTCTCTTCTCTCTGCTTCTTCCTAATAAGAAGCAAGTGTACGCAGTGCTAAATTGTATGAAAGACACAGAACAGAAGTGTTAGGAGAAATTATAAACCAAGAAAAGGTTTTTGCTAGAACCCTATAAATTCCCAAAAGAATGGCGCTTTAGGTGAGGAGTGGAGAGTGGCATGCTGAAAGGTAAAGTTGTTTTGTATATACAAGCATCGTACAAAAGAAAGGATAAGTTGAAAGAAGATGGAATTTTAGCTTGAACTGGAATGAAAGATGAACAGAACAGAAGTATAAATCTAAATGAGAAATCTAAAGCTACAAGGGTGGATGACAGGACATATTAAAAATAAGATCACAAAAAAATATCCCTATATTCATTAAAGTGAAGATAGATGGGGAATGAGCAGGCATTAACAATCAATAAGAAGTGATTGACTAAAGTGAATTGTGCAAGGCCTTGAGGGAAAAGGTCAGACACTACATTGGAAAATGGAAAAACAATATGATCACTGAAATCCTTTGGGGAAATACGAGCTACAAGCAGATGTGAAAACAATTGATTTGCTGCTGAGTGAGGGAAATTACACAAATTCCAGTTGTGGAATGTTAATGACCATAATATGAATATATGAAGACTCACTCATATAGGTGATAACAGAATAAATCAGCTCTTCAGACACTCACAAATATGTTTACTTTATTTTTGTTTTTTGTGTAAGAAGAGAGGACTTGTTATAATTACTAGGGAGCTGTATTTTGAGAAATTCTCTTGTGGTTCCTCAGGAGATTTTCTATTCCTCAAAGAATCATTATTTATAATTTGTACTAAGGTAGAAAAGTGAAGCAATTGTACTAGGATCTGGGCATACAGCCTCATCACCACATAGATAAAATATGAATGCATTATTGTGGAACTGCAAAATAGAGCTAAACTCAAATTTAGGTACCCATTAAGTGATACTCAGCTTCAGAAAAGGCTCTTCTCCTTCTGTGAAATAGCTTTGTCTTTTTTAACTTTTGCCACTAAAGCTTGTATCCCAGCACTAATTAACTGTAGTGATTAGGGATGGGCAAGTGGAGCACAAAAGGTGATTTTAAAGGGTGATAACTGTCTGCCTATTAAGTTTAACAGCAGATGTGTTTTGGTCCTCCTCAGAGGTCTCATCAAGGTAAGATGTATGTGCATACAGGTATATCTGTATCCTTTACCAAACTAAACTGGAGAAAGGCCAGCATTTTTTAGCAAAATAAATGGCATCCCCTCTGCAGATAAAGAGCTCTAAGAGTACCTTTGCTATGCTATTCTTTTGCTATAATGCTGTCTAAAGTCCCGTTTTAATAAAATGTGTCTAGTCTGTTGGATTAAAGGACATTGTCTTAAAAGATGAAGATCTCAGATTATCTTCCAAGTCATAACCTTAACAAATGAAAATTAATCAGGAGTTAGAAAACAAGCATGGTTTTCAGATGTGTCTAAAAATATCACTCTTGATTGTGTTCCCAAGAAAGCAGTGTACCTTTTAGCCCACTTTAAGGGTCAATAGATTTTAGCTATTTCAAACTAATGGTGGGAGTAAATTGCAAAGCAGCCTGTCCCCAGTGAGTCAGTCCTGCTGACAACTCACTTTTTTTTTTCCTTCTTTAATACCAAACATGTCTGGCGTGAGTCTTTCTGCTGACAGGAGCTGTGGCAGCATGGCACAGGGAGACATGTGGTCTCTTAGACAGACAAATACCATGTAATTTAGAGCTGTACAGATCAAGAACAGCATCATAAATTTACTCCAGACATTGATAAGAGCCCTGTGCAGGTATTGAAGCTCTGCTGTCATCCTCAGACTAAGACATCCTCCTTGGTAAATGACCTGCTGCAGTCCAAGCTAGCTTCTGTTACCAGGCTGATTTAAGAGATGCTATAACATGGATTATATTGTCTTGTGTCAGTACACATTTTGATATTATTAGTGGAATGTCTGAGTAGGGTGAAGGCTGAGAATGCCAGCTACCAGTGTCTCTGCTGCCAGCTTCTCCCAACACAGTTGTTAAAGGACTTTTCAGTTATGTTAAACTTCGTGACCTTCCATCCATGTCCTTTTTTGATGACTCTAAAGAATATTCTTAATAAAGAGAATAGTTTCAAACATGGCCAAGAGGGGAAAGTTTGGCTACTCAGTCCTTGAGGAATTTCCTTGTTCCTTGAGGGTGAAACCTGTGAAAATTTAAACCCCTATTCAGCTTGAATGTTGTGCCTCCCTGAAGTATGTCTTGATTCTCAGACACTCCTCTCTATCTGTGTTCTTTTATATGTGTGTATTTCTAAATGTACCAGTGTGCCACTTCTGTGTCCAAGCACAGTATGCAGTTTGAGCCAGGCCAGTTATAAGAGGCTTGAATTGTAGTTTAGAGATAAAGGAGCAACTAAGCAGCTGCAGCTGGCCCCTTACAATAGTAAGGAATTTGGAGGAGCATTTTATCAGGCTAACAAGTTTTGGAGGTCTTACAACCCTTGATGCCTCTGCTATCAGTCCTTTTATCTTCAGTGGTCCTTTGAGTCAGTAGCAGGAGAATAGCCTGTCTCAGTTGCAGCAGCACATCTCGTTTTGGTCAATGTTTAGTACTGTATAAACCTTCACTGAAATCCTTCACTGAAACAGCGGTGAGAGGTGTGTGTGCTGATAGCACAGAGAAATGGAACAAAAACACCAAAGTGTTCTTACTGTGGTAGAACTCCAGTAACTCTGAAGTGGATGGAAAGACTCTTTAATAAAACATTAGGCTTCAATAACTGAGAACTTCTGCTACACGCAGAGGGGCAGACTTCAGTTTTCTTCTCCCTGGAGAAGTATGCAGAATGCAGAAACTAGAAATAACAGGCTTGGGCTCCATCAACAGCTCTGCTCAGCTGACCTCAGGCAGGTAGTTGTTATTTCCAAACTAATCGGTATGCCCAATAGAAAATTTTTGGGACAGCCTTTCTATGTGCCTAAAACTCATCAGAGTACTCATGTTCCTAGTGCTGCTGGTGAAGCTGAAAGTCATGGATTTCATTGCAGAAAAAAATAATAGCATGAATTGATACGCAGTAAAAGATGAAATTAGTCCCCAAAAGCATCTAGATATATCCATACTAGCTAAAGCACTGACAAAGTCAAGTCTTTCTTCCAAATCACAGCCTGGTTAGGAAATAGTTAATCGTTATAACTCTGGATTGCCTCTGAATATAGAGTTGCAATTATATGAAAGTATATACAAAAAGAAATGCCTACATTTTCATGCAAGTTATTTTTTAAAGATTATTGATAAACTCATGGTAAACAGCGTTTTGCAGTTTGGGGGATTATTTGAAGGCAGGATCTTTTGATTTTGTTATCAGATCCAAAAAGGCTACACATAATAAGACTTTCATATTCTCTTTAGATGCATCCATGATGACTCCATTAGTCTACAGTTATATCAGAGTCATAAATTGTTGTGTACAAAAACACACCTGATAATAAAAGAACAAGTGGGAAGGTACCTCCACAGCAAATCAATCTTTGCCTACGTGTGTATAGTACTTCAGAAAAGAATAGAAGTGGGGGTGTTCCGGGATTGCTGTTATTGGAGAGAAATAGATATTAATGAAAATTGCAGCACCATAGGGTGCTAAGATGACATAAACACCAACATACATAATATTCAGAAAAGGAAAAACTGTTCTTTATCTCTTTTAAAGGAACTGACAGTTTGATGCTTATTTGCAAGAAAAGTTGTACACCATAAATAAAGTAAGGGAAATATTTTGGAGACATGGGAAAAATAGGCCAACTTAGAGAGAGCTACTGTTTTTGACAGAAGAACTCAACCGTGCAGGAGAAACTGGGGCTGAGAATGCTTTTGAGAAAAACAAGGATAACTGTCAGTGTATTTGCAAAAGTTAGTTGGTTCAATATAGAGAGAAGCATTATTTAACACTTCTTCACTAATAAATATGTTTATCTTGGTTTGGAATTTATTCTTCATAGAAAACAAATGACAGAAATTAAGACTGAAGTCAGATGTTTTTGTGTTTGAGTATGAATTAATAATTTTCTGTGATTTTTGGAAAACATTTCATTCCTAAGCCTTCTCTCACCATTAGTGAGAAAGAAAACTTCAGCAGAGCAGAAAAGGGGATTTGCTTTGAAATAATATCTTAGAAAGTGCTTATGGTAAAAATGAGTAAATCTCATGTTCATGCAAGGAACACAGTCCCATTGAAGGAAGCCCAGTGTGTTGGATGTTTTTTGCCTCCCTGTTTCTCACAGCCTTTCTCAGGTAATTTATAGAGAAAATAGAGGCTCACTTTCAATCCCTCTCTGCTGAGCTCGTACGGCATTTACAGATACCCACACTTTAATGGGATTATCTTTCATAAATATCTATGGTAAACTTATGGTGTGTTGCAAGAAGAATATGATGTGCATATGTCTTTTTTTCCTGATTTTTTTCCACATTACAGGAGGTTACTTCATATTTTTTCTGTATAGTTCTTCTTTAATCCATGTTTCCGCTGGGCACTCACGTAAGTGTTTGATGTCAGGCTTCTGAATTGCAAGGAAGTCACTTATACATGGGAACCTTTTCATTTATACCTCACTGAACCCAGTGGTACCACCTCTGCCTTTACCTCACGTTGTGCTGGAGAGTGGGCCTACCATATTGCCTGGCATGCCTCCTGCAGTGAAAGGATCTGCTGTAATCCTCTTTATTTTGATCTTTGACGCTGCAACACCCTGACTTTTCTTTCAGGTGGCAAGGCGGCCACATGTGCTAAATTACCCTCCCATTCCTTGTCTTCTGCCTAACTTGATTTACCCATATTTCTCATCCTCTTGTATGATATGTGATCTAGGGCTAATTGAGGACCTCTTTTGTACCACGGTTTCAGTTCTTCAGCTGGCATTGCTTTAGTAAAACTTGAGGAAGAACTGAAATTTTTAAAGCTAACAGGCATTTTGCTTTTGTAAAACCAGCCTAATTTTGACTGAGAGATTCATTTCATGGGTAGCCTTAGAAAACACATAAATCTTTCATAAGATTGTTTTCTGCTATTTTTAATGCCCTAAATCTGTCACATACATTGTTGACTCAAAACATGCAGCAAGTACCAAGTAATCGAAGGCAGAGAACAGTTCTAATTCTCATGTAGGCTGCAGTAAGGATAGCTAAAGAGTGTATTTGATAGGTTAGAATTTGGGGGTGAGGGGGAAGTTGGATATGGCAGGAGAGTTGCTTAGAAGCCATGGTGAAGCATTAGTTGTTGAATACACAGGAGACTTGAGAGACTTTATTAAAATTTCTCAGTTTATGTAAAGGAATACAATTTCAAAGTCATGTCATGAATTTAGTTCAAAATGTTAAATTGAAAGCAATCATGTGTTCCAAAGAGTCTTATGTAAAATATACCAAGATGATGTATTGAAGTTACATGTATTAGGAGAGAACACTGAAGTGAAATTGAAAACATCAGCGCTGTTCCCAATTAAGTTACAGTAAATGCCTGTTGTACTTACTATTTAAAATGAACTTAAATTTAAGATCAGTCCTTTCAATGTGGCCATCAGCAGCAGATATTTGTCAAAAGTAAGCCAACAAAAGTAACCTGATGGAAATTAAGTATTACCCTCTATAATAGATGGTAATTCCCAGTAGTACTGCCCTGATTACTCAAGGGAAGATTATCATAGATTTTTCCTTTCTTTTTAGCTTCTAGCTCATAATGTTGTCTATGCATCATTGGATATAGTTAATAATTTCTTATACTTTGATCCTACAAGAAAGGGTTCCGTTTTATTCATCAATTATTTTAATTGTTCTTGTTAGATTTTAAAAACCTCACAGATAGGTCACCAGTATATAAAACATTAAAAGAACACATTCACCAAGCAACAAATACCCTTTAATAAATCCTCTCTCTTACATATTCCAGCATAATAATGATGTTCCTTTTATGTTTCTTTTAAGATAATCTTCACCCTCAGTTTTAAATTCTGAATTTTTCTGAAAGACTCAGGAACTGGTGGAGCTCCTCAACCATTGCTTTCAGGTTAAAAGCAAGAATGTAAAGAGGACAAATAATGAAGATGTCCAAAATTTAAATGTTCGAAAGACTTGAACATCTGGCAACACCTTCTACCTACACGCAACAAATATTCTCTATTATTGCTCCATTTGTGTTACTACAGTCTCATTGTTGTGCTATTAATACCTTTATGAGCCACTTTGTTTCAGTTAATGCCAACAAGCCGAGGCTTGCTTAATCTCTGGTGTATTACTTGTTCAGCATTGACAAATAACATTTCGTGAGATGGTGGCTCCAAAGTTTAGTGACTGTATTGTGGTGATAATATAGATCCCTGTGGTTCTTGGACTGTTGTACATGGTCCATTGATTGTCAGGCAGACCTGACATTTAGTGAAAGAGGTCTTGCTTGATGGCTTTTAGCTAATAAATTGATAGCCACATTCATTCATAGCCCCTGATCCTCTTAAATATCCAAGTCTTTGATGTAAGAGCCACATTTCTTAGTTGTCTATTATTGGGATAGCTATGCTATCATAGTAGTGACTGGGTTTAAGTTCTGATATTGCATTTAGATGTCACTAGGCATAATAAAAATATTAGAATGCAATAATTAACGGGGAGGAAAATGTTATCCTAATTTAAACCAACTTGT
Organism: Callaeas wilsoni; assembly: GCA_013398955.1. NCBI lineage: Eukaryota > Metazoa > Chordata > Aves > Passeriformes > Callaeidae > Callaeas > Callaeas wilsoni. The sequence goes on along the minus strand of VWPU01000033.1, from coordinate 157,110 downwards.
TAGCAATAGCATGAATGTTCTTAGTAGATGAATTATTGGCATTAAAAGGTGAAAGTGACTACTATCATCTCTGATAAGTAGAGTGCAGACTGTAGAAATAAAATTGTCTTGAACTTTACAGAGATTATAATGTATCTACATGATCCTTGAAGAACAATCACTGACAGATGGCTGACATCTGAGAATCCAGTGCCTTCCAGATTTGTTATTCATTCCTTTCATTTTGTCAATCTGATAACGAAATGTTTCTTGTCTCTGTGAGACTCCTTTGCCTAAACTGGCGGAAAAAAAATTCAGAAGCAGCATGTACCTCATATGAGTTATCTTCTGAAGTGATTTCTATGTACATAAGTCTAAGATTTATGAGTAACTTAAAATGTTAATACATTCTTAAAATATGTGTTGTGAATATACATAATCACAGAATCATAGAAAGGTTTGGGTTGGACAGGACCTTAAAAACCATCTAGTTCCAATCCCCTGGGCATAAGCATTGACACCTTCCACTAGACCAGGTTGTTCAAAGCCCCATCCAGCCTAGCCTTGAACACTGCCAGGGATGGGGCATCCACAGCTTCTCTGGGCAATCTGTGCTTGTGTCTCACCACCCTCACTGTAAGGCATTTCTTCCTAATATATGTAATCTAAACCCACTCTCTTTGAGTTCAAAGCCATTCCCCTTGTCCTATCCCTACATGCCCTTGTAAAAAGTCCCTCTCCGTATTTCTTGTAGGGCCTGTTTAGGTTCTGTAAGGCTGCTGTAAAGTAACTGTTTTCCTTAGCAAGAGTTCAGGCCTTGCTTTTTCTGAAGGGCAGTGCTAAATAAAGTCTAGTCTTCACAGTGATAATCAGAGAAATTATTGTGCTTATATTCTGAGCTGGGTTAGTTAAACTGCATTGAACTATGTGTGGGTTCTCTTTCAGAAACAGAATAGCCTTTGTGCAGTGTAGCCTATTTAATTTGTAAAGTAAATTAAAGCAAATGGAATTAATACTACTTCAGTAAAGTACATCTACATGTAGGTTCAGTGTAATCTTAACGATCTATGCTGAATTCACAGCCTAAATTCAGAGTTATTTTGCCTTAAAGGCATGAGAATATAAGCAGGAGTAGGCTGGGCAGATTTTACTAGCTAGTGATGGTCATTGAACCCACTTAACTTAGATTAGATATTCAAGGAAACTTCAGCTTCCTCAAAGAACCATGGACAATTGATTTCCTTCCTTCCTTCCTTCCTTCCTTCCTTCCTTCCTTCCTTCCTTCCCTCCCTCCCTCCCTTTCCATCCCATATCCCTGGATAAAAAAGATTCTACTTCATTTAGCAGGCACATTTATTATAGTTGTACTTTATTAAACCTATGCCTTCAGCAAGGTAGGATTGGTAAGGAAAGGAAACACTCTGTGTCAGACGAACTGGTGCATATGGGGAAATGAAGGCAAGCAAGAAGTGGGAAAACTAATTGTAAATTGCCAGTCCTGACACTGACTGGAAAGGTTTCTGTGCCACTTAGGAGCACTGTACAGTTTGTGTACCTCAGTCACTTGGGAACCTTTTAAAAAAAAACTCAAAATGGCTGTGGTACTTCTTTGAGCAAAGCCAAATTGCTCCTGTTCTGTATTCTGCCCATCACTAATTTATTTTAATATTCTATATCCATTTAAGAGGAAAAGATGTGCCTCAAAAGTTCTTTGTATCCTTGAATGTAATTGACTGTGAGTCTTTCATTATTTACAGTAATACAAGACAGTGTGGATGTCTCTCAGGATATTTTCTCACCAGCCAGTCAAGATTTTTTAACTCTGAACTGCATGAAATTATATCAATAAGCTAACCAGGTGACTGCAGTATCCTGAGTAATCCTCTATGATGAAGAGATGCTCTAGTCCTTTGAGATGGGTGGCAGGAGTGTTTCACACAGGGTAATAGAGTGTCTGGAAAGGAATAATAATACAGCTGAGACATAGCAGCTAAAGGATACCTTTGCTAAAACACAGGCTTAGTCAGAGCTCTGCAGATGCAGTTGTCAGTTCTATTTCATGTTTAAAATTCTGTGATGTGGTGAAGGATTCACTGTGTTCACTAAAGGCTCTTGGGCCTTTTCTGGTACAGTGAAACAGAAAAGAAACCAATTGCAAGCTACCTATATAACTGGCATAGCATTTCCAAGCAGAGATTATCCTATTAAAAAAATGTATGCCTTCCATCCATGCTTTTATCCATTAAGGCAGGAAAAGACTATGGAATCTGTGTCAAGGAAATCTGTGCCTAATGTCATAGTACCATGTTCCAGGTATCACTGCCCTCGTGTAAACCCTTCCTGTAGACAGGTGGGTTGATGTTGTAAACATATAATATGTGCTTGTTTACATATAAAGAAGGGAAGAGTGGTAAAAATCCTATTTTATCCTAGCGTATGAGAATTCTGAGGTGACAGAACTGGCTGATCTCCCTGACTTTGCTGTTCACAATGATTTCAGTCTAAAGGCTATGTCCCTTTTTGTTGTAGGAAGACAAAGCATATGTGCAGAGCCTGTTCATGTAAATCAAGGCCGAAGGATCAAAACTTCAGAGGCAAGCTCTTTATCAAAGGAGGACACCTCATCACATTTACATTAAAGGAATTTTGCCAGGCTTTCATGTGCTGTCCCTAATGTGACTCCAAATGCCATATGAGTAATCCATTGGAAACCACATCGTCGTATTTTGTTGGTTTAGGATTATTAACAATGTTCTCATTTCACGTAATTTATTTCAGATCACCAGACTGTCTCTGATATTAACTTGTCAGATGTCAGGGGAGCATCAGAAGAAACAGATCTCACTTTTAAAACAGAGGTACTTTCTGAAAGATTGGAAAGTAACGAGCAGTCAATATTGGTGCTTCCGAGAAGAATATCATGTGAGGTAAGACTTCTGGATGCTAAAATCTTTGGGGTAACAGTCACTGTTCTTCTCCTCCTGCTGCAATCTCATTCATACTATATCTGCTATTTGTTTCCAAAATTGTCAAGGGACCAAAATGAGAGTGCATCAAAACTGCAGTGGGATTTATTTTGCCTTTGTTTTGCATCCACACTGCAGTCAAACGATTTGCAAGTAAAGTAGCTTGGAGACAGCTCTATTAGAGTTATTTAGCAGCTTGAGTCGAAGTGTTACTGTCATATGGGTCTTATACTTCAGAGGCAGCAAGTAATCAGGCACTTCTTGAGAGATATGGAGTTTGTCTTAGCCAGAATCCAGGATGTGTATGTATGTATACATGCATGTGTGTCCATACCGTGAATTACACAGGGCTTGTGCAAGCATGGACCTAGTTTGAGTCTGAATTAAATCAGAAATATTTATATATACGTATCTGCATGCATATGCAGTGGACATGAATGCTTGTATGTGTTTTTAATCAGAGTGGCTATGAGAAATACGTGACAGCATAAACAGAGGGAGTACAAAATCCAGCACTGCTTTTCTTTATGTAAGTGAGTGGCCACGGTCAAGTATGGAGGTTGCAGTGTACACGGAATGTCACGGATTTTGTTTGCTGTCTGTCTTTTAGAGATGACTTACACACATTATTTCATTGTAGAGATCAGTGCAGTTCTAAGGGAACCCCCTGGTTCAGGAGGTAGTAGAGGGCTATTGTCTCACATCGCCTGCTGCTGCTGTCTACTGTCACCTTACTGTAAGAGGTTAAGTGAGTCTAAAGTATTTTAGGTTATTCTTATTAGGATGGATATCATTCTTCTAGACTGTAAAGTAGAGGGCCCTTAGAAAATGTAACAATTCACCTACATATGCATTTAAAATACTGTTTTAAAATATTCTTATGGAAGCTGAATTTAAAATCCTACATTACCTGTGTCATTCATGTAAGTAAAATACTAAAGGAAGCAGTGAGATACCATCATATTTTGGTAGTATGATTTTTTGCATGAAGCTGTTGGTAAAGGAAAGTTCTTTCAATACACTTTCAATATAATGTTACACTTTTAATATAATTTTCTGAAGGACTAATGGGAACACATTTTAATTTTGTAGAACCCTGGTGAAATATTCATTCTGTTGAAAGATGAAATAGATGAAGAAACTCTAGAAATTGAATTCATTGCAGGTAATCAACGAATTAGAACGCAGACAGCCTCTTGGAACAATAAGGTCAAATACGTGAAAGCCCTGGGTAAGAAAAATATTCTTTACTTTTAAGAAAAACCAAAAAGTTTCAACTCTCTTCACTTTTTCTGATAAGTGGCTTCCCTTTCTGCTATTTTCTGGATGTTTCCTGTACATGAGTTTTGCACATATAGCTTTTAACAATGCAGAGAATCAAGGCCTTGTGATTTATGGGAACCTAGGTTCTATTAGTTTGGTTTTCTGTGGTTAAATGGCAGGTGGCAGTCTTAAAATGTCATTGATTAGTTACAGATTAACATTCTTCAAAATTACTGCCATAAAATGCAAATCTAATATTTTTTTCTTATTACTCTGTTATTAAATGTTTCATTTTATATTTAATGCAGTAAATCTGGAGTAAATACTCCTCTCCATAACTCTTACTGATGCAGGAAATAATTTCTTTTCTCTGTTCATGTTCATGCCATTTCTATATATCATTCATCTTTGCTAGTTCCTAATGACTTTTTCCGTTGCTCCATCCATAACTAGTTGATAAGAGTTTCAAGTATTTAACAACAGTTTCTCTTAGAAGATCTGTGCAAATTCAAGGGGCACACCTATCCCCACTCTTGATGTGAGTTAAGAATTAAAACATTTCTCACCTGTGTATTGAGAGTATAGTTTGCTATTGGGCTGCATGCTGTGAATTCCCAGAGGAACTTACATAATATTTTATTCTAAAATGATTGCAATATAACCTTAGACAGGAGGAAATACATACATGTAGGCTACAATTTTCCACAGCGGCTTCTTGGAGCTATGTTTTGGTAATCCTGTGGCCTGATGATTTCTGCGACTCGGCACTGATGAGACTGCACCAGTCAAGTGCCGTGTCCAGTTCTGGGCCCCACGCTTTAAGAAAGACACTGAGATGCTGGATTGTGTCCGGAGAAAGGCAATGGAGCTGGGGAAGGGTCTAGAGAGTAACTCACATGAGGAGTGGCTGAGGGAGCTGGCGTTGTTCAGCCTGGAGAAAAGGCTTATCACTCTCTGATAAGACCTACCTGAACAGAGGCTGTGCCAGGTGGAGTTTGGTCTCTTCTCCCAGGCAGCCAGTGACAGGGCAAGAGGACATGGCCTCAAGCTGTGCCAGAAGAGGTTCAGGTTGGACATCAGGAGGAATTTCTTCACAGGAAGGCTTGTTAAGCATTGAAACAGGTTGCCCAGGGAGGTGGAGGAGTCACATCCCTGGAGGCATTCAAGAAATGACTGCATGTGGCACATGTGCCATGGTCTTGTTGACAAGTTGGTGGTCGGTCAGAAGTCGAACTCAATGATCTTGGAGGTCTTTTCCAACCTAACTGATTTTGTGATTTTCATCCTGAACACTGTCCTGAGATGATGGCCATTTATGGCCTGAGAGTTCTTCATCATTGTGATGGTGCAGAGTTTGCTTTTAGAAACCTGACTGGAAAGTACATGATGAACAGGGATCTTTAATCTGTTACTGGATTTCAGAGAACAAAAGCTGCAATCCTCATACACAGATCTTAAAAGATTCTTCCAATTTTTTTTTTGTGAGAACACTGTTGATCACAAGAAGGTTTCTGTAATAAGTGAAGAAATAAAATGTGAAAAGTAAATGAAATATGAAAAAATTGGCAGAGAGCTGTAGCCAAGTTTAATTATGTTTCTTATATCATTTTTGTTTGATGTTTATTCTGTTTCAAAATCTGGAAAAGGGGAAATTTGGAAGTATCCTGTTTTAAGTCCATCTGATCTGATATTATAGGAAATATGTTGTGTTTTGTTGGGTTTTTTTACAAAAACCCACATTTGGGCAGTTTCCATTTAAGTTATTTAACGTGATGTACTATTAGTCTAGTTTCTCTGGCCCTATTACTCTTCTCCATTTTCAGAATTGCCCCTTTTTTGACTTTTTTGTGGGCAGAGTTAGTATTTTAAGAAGACTGTGCTAGTATGGTCCAGCAGAATGCCTGGCACAACAAATGCTAATGGATTGGGGAATGTGCTCATAAAGCAGGCTTGTGCTGCATGCACAGAGCGAGTCATACTTAAGTAACAGACTGCAAGTGCCTCTCTCCTTGGCTTTTACGAGGTAAACAACTGGAATGGATTAATTACACTGCAATTTCTGCAGCCTAGCTCAAATACGGTTTTGAGAACCTTGACTGCAATTAAGAAAAATGTTTCATAAGATGAATAGCAATTGTGCTATTTGTGATAAATGAACTTTTCCTTGACATGTAGGCATAAGGGAACTTATTATGGGTCATCAGTCTATCAAAGGGCAGTTGGAAATTTTAAGCACTCTGTTTTCACCTCCTTTCTAATGTGAAGCAATACAATGGCTTTGCTTTATACAGATTTAAAGGTATGTATTTTCTTTTGTCAACTTTGTGATGTTAGACTGAAAGACTTGAATAAAAAAGCTGACTTCACTGAATCATCTGTGAAATGCAAATCCAGTCAGTTCATCAACTCTATGTTTTTTCTGTGATATTCTCTGTTCTTTTACTCATTCCCCGAGATCTCCGGTCTGGGACTGTAAAATATTTTCAGCTGCTGTTCTGATTTGTGTTTTATAAGATTTTCCTGCTGGCCCTGTATATGTAAATGTCTACTGTGGGGAAGTCATTAAGACGACAGCACAGATTGAATACTATACTGCACTAGAGGAAATTGAACTCATTTTAAAGAAAGTGGCTGATCCAATAACTTTCACTTGTCAGGTAAGCTGACTTCTCAAATTTTAATGAAAGAAAAATAGAATGTAAGTGCCTAAATGAACTAAGAGATAGTATGCAATCTTTTGATTTCACAGTAATTTGTAATGGCTCAGTAGTAGGCTCAGGATTAAGAGGCCTGCCTCTGAGATGTCTAGTTGTAAGCAAGTGAGGCAAGAGAAAACAAATTTTCTATTTTCTTGTTTTGTTTAGAGAGTGATGTAAACATCCTTTGTGCTGTATATGCCCAGTGAGTAACATGCTGCATTCCAAAGGTTGAAAATAACAAATATTAGTGAAGTCCCTCTCCATTTAAAGTGTTATTTTTTGTATGTTCTGAAACCAATAGAAGCAAGTAATCTTAAACCACATTGTATTTGGAGGGTTATTATTCATTCACCATCAAACCAAATATTTCTGGCATAGCTTGTATGGGAAGCAGGAGGTTGCTGTTCCTGCAGAGTCCGTCTACAGCTGCTGAATTATCATTCATGTGATTTGCTGGTTGCCATGCAGATTCTTTGTGTATATTTAGAAAAAATCAGGTTTTGAGCTGTGTTTCAGGTCAGCACAGCAGACTACAGTGCTCTGCAGCCTGCTTTCCCAGTGACACATAAGAAATAAGAGGAAAAGAAAGCATATATTAAGAAAGGGCGGAATCTCAGGTATCATTTGTTGAATGGTGGGTAGCCCAAGCAGACCTTTCACAATGTCTATATTGTAATTGCAAAGCCAGAACAAAAACAATAGTCTGTGTTTCCAGTGCAGACAATCTCATTTTCCTGTGACAAATATACCTTATCTGCCACCTAAGGCATTACACTCATAGCAAAAGGATTAATAAAATATGATGTATTGCATTATTAGTGTTCTATTAAGGATGAGGCTACATTCCTTCCAAGTACAAGTTACTTCTGTTCTAGGGAAACAAGCTATTGCCCAAGAAAAACAGTGCAACTCAAAGAAAAAATGTGTTCTTAAATTCTTTATGGTATCCATCATTTTTTAGCCTGTATTTTGAAGTATATCCAAGTAAGCTTGTAACAGGTTTCATTTAAATTTCCGTGCATAAAAAGCGTGCCATAATGATTTTAAAAATTATCATTAACATGGTGACCTAGATACCTACAACACACAAGATATTTCCACTGGAGAGTTATTTGTGTTATTCAGGAGTTTGACCCTTTATTTAACCAGCATGATTAACCATATTTATTAAAACACATGCAATTTAAATCATATTCAAATGAAAAACTAATTCTGTGCAGAGCAGTAGTGCACACCAGGAAATACAGCTGTAGTGTTATGACTATGAGGTATGTTTAATATTTCCTCACCTTTACTCCTCTGAATAATAAGCAAGAGTTTAAATGAGGTGACACTGCTATATGCCATTATTTTTATTGTTTTGGTAACTGAAAAACTAATGTCAAAAAAAATGTTTTTAATTGGGTAAGGTCTACAGTCCACACAATGTCATGGCTACTCTGTGGTAAAGTATACTAATGGCAATTCTTTTGTAAGTCTACCTATGTGTTGGAAGATTTGTCTCATTTAATGGTACCTGGGCCTCAGAGTGAGGCACACTAACTAGCTACGTACCTAAAGTTTTTCTCCAAACTTTTAAAATGAGCTCCTGATTTAATGTCAACAAGCCACATCATAAAGATGCTATTTACAAAACATAATTTAGCTTAATCTTTAAAATATGTTCACAAAAGGAAAAACAAAACAGACTTGATGCTAATTAGAATTCCCGTCAAGTAGCAGAGTAGTAGTAACTTTTATTTAACAAGGATAATTAAAACCTTTGAGACTATCAACTTATTTGCAAAAGTATCCTGGGGCAACAGACATTTATCTATGCAAAATAACAATCAAACACAATGGAAAACAAAACTGATATAAAATAGAAAAGCTTACAGCAATTATTGATCAAAGCAATATCACTCTGTGATTCAAGGGAAAGTTCAAGATTTTCAGAAATACTTGCAATCTGAGAAGTATTTCCTTATTAAAATTCTGTGATAAAGGCAAATGGCTGCATTAGTTCATACCAAAGACACAGCTTTGGTAAAATGCTTACATTGTATTATGTATTATCTTGCCAACTTTTCCAACTCCTTTAAGATGCTCCGCTTTGTCCCCCATTAAAGCCAAAGAGGCAGACAATACCCAACAAATAGGATTACAGCTATCCATTGCTTTTAGTGATGGTCATATGAATTCATGTATCTTAGTGGGAGACTATCAAAATATGGTACCACTCCATTTATGAATCTGTTTTTAGAGAGCTATTAATGGTTGACATTAGCTAAAGTTTAGATTAAACATAATCTAAGATTTTAGAAATCATGGTTTTGGACAAAATTTTTCTTATATCTGATAGATTGTTATTTTCTGTTGCAAATTTTTCTGAATTTAAAAAGCATTTACCAACATCAGCAATACATTTTAAACAACCAAATAAATATTTAACATCAATTTAAGTAAATAAATAAAATTAAATAAGTTTCTTTGCATGAGTTTCAAAAGAAAAAACTGAAATGTTAAAGTAGGAAGAGCTGGGATCATAATAAGTGAATCATAATGCTGAATGGATTTGCTATGAGAATATAGGAGGCTGAAAGTTGGCTAAAGGTCATGATTTTTGTTTCTCTCACTTTCACATAACTCTGCATTCAAGAAACTCTCTTAGGGAGTTTTTGTTCTTACAGTAACCTAATGTACAGACAGATTTTAAAGTTTTTATAATTCATAATTAAACTTCTTCATATTTCATGTTTTACTTTACATCAACTAATCATTTCAGCATTCTGCTGGATTTATATGCTGTATTGATTTTTCTCTCAGAGTTTCTACCAAATGGAATTATTGATTCAATTATTTAGTTCTGGGGTTTCCTGGCATAGATTTATTAGGTTTCAAAATAAAAAAAAAAAAATTGAAGTTAAGGTCATATCCTTATTACTGAAGTTGATAAGTTCATGTTAGTTTGAGTGACTTAGAATATCTAGAAAGATTGAGGAAGTCTATTTGACAAACTTTGGTTGAATAATACTCCTATGATTCCGAGATACATGGTATCTTAAAGGATGTTTTTATCATAGTCATTAAACAGGATTCCAGTTACAGTGGATATTGGGATAAAAAAAATGAAAATAAACTTCAGCCTTCTCTTTGAAAACTTTTAAAATAGCTATATGATTTATGTGGTGATATTTTGTATGCATCTTTACCTGATCCCCAGAGATACTTCCTTTGAAACTGTATTTAATATTTCAATCTTCTCACCTGCATCAACAGCTGTTATTTTTAAATGTTTCTTTCTTTCCCTCTAAGTATGAAAGCTGTCCATATTCTATCACTGGCTAAAATTGTCAAAAATGCCTGAGTGATTTTTAAACCTAACCTATTCTATTTGGCAGAAGCAATCCAGCTATGGAAGTGCATATCAAGTAGTGTCTGATATGTAAGAACTGCGGAAGAAGTTCATCTTTATGTAAATGTAACCTTGTTAGTACTGCCAAAGCCGGTGTGGAATATGTTAATTTACTGGCTGTGGATGCTGTGTTTCAGTGGCACACATTTTCAGGGCTTGGTTAGCAGTTATTAAAGAATGTAGATGATCTTGTTCACAAAAGTAGAAAAATATGTGCTTGGTGGTCTCCTTTTTAAGGATGTTTTTGGAAGCCCAGGTGTGATGGTCAGCTCTTGGGGCTTTTCTGTTCACAGCTGTGTCCTGTTGCTCTGGAAGGGTCCGAGGGAATAGAGATAGTGCCTACAGCTGGGGAGGGGGTACTGGCACAAGCAGTAGTGCCTGGGGAAGGACTTGCAGTACTGGAGCAGAGAATATTTGGCTGCGCTTCAGAGAGTATGGGAAGAATTGTCTACAAACTCACTAGCTCAATTCTGAGGGGTTTCAAGGACACAGGGGGAACTAGCACCATTGCCTATTTCCCCCAGTGTTGTAAATCTTTATTTGGATAAAAGGTGGGCTTTCTCAAACTCCTGAGTGGCTCAGAGTTCTCTTGCAGGGTGCTTAACTTTAAGTACAACTTTAAATGCAGTTCTGCTTCTCTTGGCTTTGGTGAAGCTTCCCCATGAACTTTAGGTTTGTAATGTTGGTGAGATTTTTTTGGAAAGCTTTCATGGGCCTATAGAGATCTGTGTAGGGCACATTAAAATATGTGAACGCAGCATACTTTGAGTCTTGAGTGCTCTGGGGCAGGAATGGGCAGTAAAGTAAAAGTGTCTAAACGGAATTGTTTCTTGAGGAGGTGATGTTTATGATATGGAGCTGGGTAGTGCAGAGTGGCCCTATTCCTAGCTCTGTTTTGCTGTTGTTTTAGCTGTTATCATCACATAAGTGCTCCTGTATGTGAGATAAAAGACATAGCTGCCTTTTTTTTTTTTAATGAACTAATCTTTTTTTTCCCTTTTGTATCTTTGCTGTAGAGTAGCACAACAAAGCTACTCGTTACAGTTTAGTTAACAGCATGGCTTGTTAAATTGATGCTTGAGCCTTCAGATTTTACATCCCAAGAGTTAGAGGAAAAACAAAAAGTTGAGGTGGAAAACTTGAAGCAAATTGCACTGATAACTTTGTATAAGAAGTGTATTGTTCTTGACTTGTAAATCATAGAAATGGATAGGCTGTTCCTTGGAGGGAAGGTCTGTTAAGAATGAGAAATTTTGCTACAAGTTCCTGAAGCTCTTCTCTGTTCAAGAACTTGTTCCATCTCAGGTTGTGAAACATTGTTTTATTCCATGTAAATTTGGTTGTCTGAGCATGAAACAAGAGCTATGCATTCTTAAGGCAATTCTTCCATAGGTTTCTGACTGAATAAAAGGGATAAGGAAGGGTTCTGGTCTCAGCTCATATTAAAAAGCAGTGGAGATTTGTAGGCAAGATATCCCAGAATGCTTGCTGAGAAGAGACTATATAATGCTTATTTATCTTGGATATACAGTACAGTCTGAAATGGATTGTGTCTGAAATTGCTCCTCTGGAATTTCAGGGCAGAATATAAGAGGTACTGTTGGGGAGGGTTTTATCTGTTCATTTTCTTTTGAACAGAGAGGGTTAGATAGGGAGCACAAAGTGCAGGGGGTATCCCTGCCATTTTAAATGGAGATTAAAAGTATTACTTGGAGCTTAGTTTGTCTAGAAGCCCACTTAAATTCTTATTCTCTGCGTAGTGGGATATCCACTATACTGTTGCTTCAGTGAGTACCAGTGGTTTTGAGCCTTTCTCTTCATGACACAGGATCTGCCACAGACACTCCTCTGAGCTATCTCCTGTGTTTTTACTCTCTTTTGTCCTACTCTAGATTGAACTCTGTTAAGGTAGTATCATGAAAACGCATCTGAGAAGACCTCCTTGGAATAAGAGAGAACTGCATGGTTTCCTAACTGAATTTTGATATTATTCCTCTTAATAATTTGTCAACATAGTGTTGTTATTCATGTTAATAGTTTGGGGCTTTTATAGATATTTGGGAGGTTTTGTATACGCCTTCTGTATTCACACTGTAAGTCTTGTACTCAGGTTAGTTTTTTATTCTAGAACAAGCCTCAAAGATCTTTTTTCCTAGGTGGAGTCTTTTTTTAAATGCTTATTGTTTTGCTTATTGAAGATTAATACATGTATTCATAATTACTGTATAAAAAATACTGAGAATGTAGTGTGACAGCACTGAAAGGGAGTGGATTATGAAAAGAAATGCAATGGTTTTTGCATCTCTTAATAGTGGAAGGACTAGGGTTAATTTCAGGAAAAATGAACAATCATATTGTTAGCTTCCTACCTGCATAAACTTCTCTTCTAATTCTTGGTAGGAGTTGGATGAAAATTATATCCTGCCTCTGCATTCAACATTTTCTGATCACGTCATGCTTACTTCCCTTTTAACAGTCTTGGGAGTTAAACTTCATGTCTCATAAGTAGACCTCTCTGTCCTTTTCTCCTCAGCATGTCAGTCATAGAGTTTCTTTTTAAGTCCGTATGTTAAGTATGTCTGCAGCTGTTCCCTTTTAGTCATCCCAGAACTGTCTTGACCAGCAACAGTCCACCTGTGGGAAGGCAAACTTTACCACAGGGCTGCTGACCCTGAGCAGAGTAAAGCAACTCCCCCTGAGCGCTTCTCTGCTGTGGCTGAGCTCCTTTTGGTGCCCAGTGCAGCACAGACTGGACTAGTGCTGTAGTACTTGGTATAAAACATCCTTACTGTTGGAATCTCTGTAGTAAGGCTGCTCTTTTCAGGCCAGGCAAAGAAATATTTAATCATGGCTGCTTTTAAAGTTGCTAGCATAGATCTTGACCTTCTGTCCAGAAAGGGGCACTCAGAAATCTCCCGGCAGTCAGTGAGGATTTCCCTTGTCTAAAGACTATGTGTTTAGTAGGAAGCTGATCTATCTGGTTGATAGCAGTTTCTCGTTCTGTCAACACTCTTATGTCTTGGCTGATGAAACTGAAGCTGTTTTCTACCTAGACAAGTCCACAATCTTAATGTAAAAGTTTTGGGTAAGAAAGAGCTACTATAATCTTTAAACTCACCCTGAATTACTGCTGTAATAAAACATAAATCTTCCTGTCCTTACACTTCATCCAGAAGTTCTTATGTCATGGCTGAACTTCATTTGTTATAATGCATGTTTATGTACAACTGGATCATGTTGTCGTGATTCTTTTGTATTAAAATATCTTTTCCATAGTTTTCAAAAATTGTGCTGCTCATACTGAAAGAGAGTTTGCCATAATACTGTTTTGAATAATTTGATTCACCAGCACTCTGAGGATAAAGTTAAAAATACATATGTAACAAATACACTAATATTTTTTCTGGTTTTTCTTTCTTTTAAGCAGGCATTGAAATTTTCTTCCGTGGAGAAAGTAGACAATGCTCTGACTTCATTATTGAAAAGTAAAATATCTTCTTATGAATTCAGCCCATTCCAAAGTGAAGAAGAGCACCATCAACAAGCTAGTGAGTCACTTGTTCTATGTATTGATTTTTATTACTGATGCTATGGTTATTACTTTAAATGTTAATAAGAACTTCCTTAAGTATTGAAAGCCTCTAGTGAAATGGAGGAATCCATGATAAAGACAACATAAACAGGAAAAATGGGAGAAAGAATTCTGTAAATCATTACTTCGTGACTCAGTACTTTGTATTTATACTTCTCTGGATTTTTGATCAGCTTTAGATTAACTGCAAGTCGACAGCTTTACAGCTGAGCAAATTTATACTTATAGAGAAAATGGGTAAAAAGAGTCATGTGGAGATGCCTGTACATGACATGTTTTTTACTAATTGCTCTTCTGCAATGTAGTTTAAATTTCACTTATTCCAAGTCTAGAGAAAATCTGAAAGGTTTCTCTATCTGAAGAGAATGGACGACTTTTGATCTTAGAACAGCACTAAACTTCTCCAGTCACTTTTAGTAGCTATGCACTTAATAGTTTTCATTACTTCTGGCAAAAAGATAGTTTTATTATTTTTAATTTCTTAAAGAAGGCATCTGAGTGAGTTAGAACAGGATTTCTCTATAAGGTAGACACATTCTATGCATGATTCAGTCATGCATTAACAGAAGTGGCTGTTAGCACCAAACGGAGGGTCCTCGTTAATGCATTAACCACTTACTAGGGATTCAAATTGGTTTGCAATAAACCAACAGTGTGGTTATTTAGCTTGTGTTGTGAAAGCATCATTATGATGTTATTTCAAATGTGTATTAAACCTCAGCTTTTCTAAGAAACTTCTGGGGAAAAACAATACTCAAGAAAATGTGTTTCCCTTTTAAAATACTTGAGAAAAATGTGTTCAGGATGCTGCTTGACTTCTGTTTTGTGTAGCTGGACTGTGGTTTTGAGAGAGAAATAAGCTCTCTACCATCAGTAAACGTACCACTTCTCATAACCAAATACAAACAAGTTTTGAAGGTAGCTCTGCTGGGATTGCCATCATGTTTCCTTTCCATTTCTTTGATGATGCAATTCACTCCTCTGTAGTAGAAAAATATGATTCAACTTGTAATGTAAAAATGAGCTTAAATGTCAAAGTTAGTGAAAGAAAATAAATGAGGCACCTGTCCTTGACATTTTCCTGTGCGAGAGTGAAGGATGGGGGATAAGACAGATATTTCCCAGTGTGAAATGTTAGTTGATGAACAAAAGATTTTTCACTTTTCTATTAACTATTAGATCTGGTGATGTTTTTGAATATTGAGAATGATCTTAACCAACCTGCTAAGGCCCCCAAAAAGGCCTGTGTGTTTCAAGAGCAAGTTGACTACTTGAGACAATAGTGACCTTAAAATGAACTGGTTTGATGTATGGCCCAAAAAGAAGGTGCAAAGTTAGATGCCCAGATTCTTCATGAAAGAAAGATGTGTTTGCAGAGCTGGAAGCACTCAGAATGTGAGAGGCTTAGACTCTGATCTCTCTTCTGCCTGAGAGGTGTATGAACCTGTGTCTTTGACTCCCATAAAAGCATCCCAAACAGGCACTAGACATGTCCAGTGGTGAATGAGAAGAGGTCAAGCTTTCACCAAGAGGCATAGAGAAGAGAAGCCTTTCTCTGTATTGTTCTACATGAATGCTTTATTTGAACATTCTCACTGGCACATCAGGGTACAGCTGATAAATTGCTGCACTTGAAAGACCTCGATATGACTTCAAAATGAACCAAGAATGAAAAACTTAAGATTAATTTATTGGATAGCTAATGAACTGCATGGTTTGACTTGTCACAAAGTGTGCAGCTGTGTGATTAAAAACTTGGGAGTGTAAAAGTATATACAAAAGGAATATGATATAATTAAAATGCAATGTGATGCTTTCCTATACGGACAAGGATTTAGATCAAAGCATCATGAGATGCATGTTTGCTTACATAATTTTTTAGGAGCCACTCCCATCCCCAAAATGTCTGTTCAACATTTTTTTAGTATGGTAATGCAGTACTTGTGAGCAGTCAGCGTCTAGGCTGGTAAAGCCAAGATAGGTGGCAAGGGTGCAAAAGGTTAACTCTGGTACAGATGAGCTAGCTAAATGCAAACTGAGTAGAAACTACTAGAAAATATTGTGTTTAACAGACAACATGAACGGGAGACAGAGCCAAGACTTATAGGGGACTTTTAGTGGTGGTGTCATCCCTTGTGAAAGAATGTAACTAAAGGTGGAAATACTGTATAAAGTATTGTACATTCCATACTGAATTGGTTTCAGGGTATATTGTATGTAAATTATCCCTTTATATTCTGGTAAGAATCCAGTCAAAGCATACTAACAAATCCAAACTCATATTTCAAAATATTTCCTGAGACATAATTTTTCCTTTTGGAAAGCCCTGATTCTCAGAAACCTCAGATTTGGGAATTCTTGCTGCATTGATTCCTGTCCAAGAAATAATAATTTACTTGAGGAAAACTGGTTCCATTTTACACTATTAATTAATTTTCATTTTTTACAAGCTATCTATTACAATTTCTCTTATTAAACTCAAACACTGATGCCTATGAAAAGTCCTGAACTTGCTTTGTAGAAAACAGTGCTTTTTGTCACCTAAAACTGCTAGCAACATAGGAAATCCTATCCTAATTTCTGTAATTCTTTTTTCCAAGTTGAAATATCTATCCCAGAAGAAGAAATAGAGTCTGAGGTTTTAGCTTCTAGCAAGATAATGGGGGGTAAAAAAGGTATTGATATTGGCACTGTTGAAGTCGTCTTAGGTGCTATTTAAATTGCTAAAAAATAAACCATGTCCTGTTTCAATAATTTGGGATGTAAAAGAAGGATGTCTTACAAGATGTGTGGAAATATCACTGTAGGCTGCTCCGTTTCCTTACTGCAATTTTATGAAAATTCCTGCAGGCTAAGACAATGCTACAATACAGTAATATTAGATTTTATGCTCTGTTTTATAGCTGAGGTTGTCTAGAATTCTCTGCAGGGAAAAGAAGGGATTATGACAGGACAAAACATACAAAAAAACCCCAGCAATTCCCTCTTAACCTTGTGTATGTCAAATAGAACTTTAATTAAAAGCAAGCACTGGCCTCAAATGTTAGCTGAAAGTTGAAAAAGCCACCCTAAAGCACTTAAAAATGTGCCACTTGAGGACTTTCCCTTTAACCTTTCCTTCCAGCTTGTGATCATCAGCTAACTAGTTCCTAGTGTAGGTGCCAAACAGCCACAGCTTTTCTCTGTTAACATTCTCCATTGAAGGACTGATGATAAGTAAAAGCTGTTCACTTCATTACCCTAATAACTACCTACTTTTGCCCAGTTCTGTATAGTTAGCTGAAATGTACCAGTTGTTCCAGTTTCACAGCAGACAAAATTTCCAGCAATTTTCCCCAGTTCAGTGTGACTAACTTGCAAGTTCAAGAATGGTATTTTCTGCCTGAAGGACATGGGCTTTCAAATAATTGCAGCGTCTTCCTACTGTGTATAAATGAAGTTTTGTATTAAAGCAGTTAAACATGATGGAATTTTCTTTATGGCAGAACATCCAGTTTGTCTTAAGAGCTCACTCAGTTTTGAGAATTGGCAATTAAGGAACAATTGTAATTTAAAAAAACAAACACAAGTAGATCTTGCAGTGGGCTTTTCTTACCTGTTGTTTTGACAGTGGTACTCATAGTCATCATTGATTTCTGTTGTAGAACCTGGTGGAAAGAGGAAGTTCTTCACCTTTTCCTGATGACTTGGGAGGGATTCAAACAGTTAACGGTGTCTCTTTTCAGAATGAGGGCAAAAAAGAAAGACTAGGAGGCTTCAACCATCTCTTTTGAGGTTGTTAACCTCACTATATTTCTTAATTACATATGTATTTGGGGGAGAAATTTCTGAGAGGCCAAGTCCAAGGACGTCTTTTTCCCTTCACTGCATGGGAGGCAAAGCTATTAGCTTATGTTATGAGCTAATTATTATTAGCTATTATTAGCAGAGAATGACTACTGGTACCACAGCTGCATACAGAAATGGTCATTGAAGTGTTGCTGAGGCTGCTCAAACAACAGCAGCCATCTCCACTGTCAGTCTAGCATTTACCAACACAACAATCATACCAAGGTGGTCTCAAGTAGTTCACTGCTTTGGGGGGGTTTTATCAGCAGGGCTGGGAAAGTTTGGCCCTTGAAGATTGCAGCCTACTTTGTGTGAGTGCAGGGTGCTGCCAGTCGAGTGCCTGAAAATCAGAGTATTGAAAACTGTCCTTAAGTTAGTGGAGCTCAGTCATCTGTGGGTCCTCACAATGGCTTTTTGCTGTGTGCCACAACTTGATGCCACCAGGCTTCAAGTTCATGAGCAGAAGAGACTAAAACTGCCCATTTGAACCACTCATTTCCTTTTTGAGTATTATGTAAAAGATCTCACTACACCAGCAGTGCTGCTTTTAAAGTTTTCATGCCTGACTACAACCTTTTTTCTACTTACTACAAGAAGCAATTTAAAAAAAGTTTGTTTTACGAAATAGATTTATTAATTTATTTCTTTTTACCATCCTCCTTGGCTGGCTGAGGTATTTCATTTGTTAATGATGTAGTTTCCTGTAATGATAAAGTGTGTAAGTGTAGGAGCCCTGTCTGAATATCAAACTCAGCTAGGGAGGAGTTGAGTGGTGACCAGAAAAAACAGCTCAAGTGCAAGGAGCTGAAGGGATTTTGGAATACCTCTGTTTTGTGTTATTTTAAGAATGCAGAAATGCATTCTAGGCAGGTATATGCCTGCCTAGAGCAGTCTTATGAATACCACCTACTCTTCTTTTTCTATGGGTGAAGAAATCCAGCCCACTGGTAATATAGATTTGATTGCCCCTTCAGATTTATAACCAATTTTTTAGGGTTTCATTAGTTTGAGTGGATATTCTTTTGGAGAATGTTATTAATACTGTGTTAAGGCTCTTTTTACTGACTATATTTGACCTTCTAGTGTCTCCTAACAGGGTGCAAACTCACTCAGTAGAGTGAAGTTCATAAAATTTACTCTTCTTTAAAATTACTGCTCAACACCTATCGCACTGCTGGACATCTAAAAAAAAAGTAGGAAAACCCACAAGTACTAAGAAAAGCAGTTTGATGATTTGTGGAAGTTTTTTAAATATTACCTGAAGTTTGAACACTTTTTAAAAGAGAATCCTATATTTTCCTACATTTAGAAAAGTCTAGACAAAAATAAGAAGTCAAATGCATATACTCTGGGCTAAAATTGATAGTTCTTCAAATTACAGAATCAAGCCCAAGCCCAGTTTGTGGAACTTCAGTTAGTGTTGAGCAATATTGATCAAAGAAGTTGCGTAGCATCTACATATCTCAAAAATCCTTAGCTGCTATGCAGTTTTAAGATTGCCTATTGTAGCCCAAAGGATTTTAAAGCACACTGCAAATACCAGGGAATATAAATTACAACATATACCCTTGTTGATGGAAGTTCAACCTGCCAAGGCTTCTAAAACAAGTGGCTTGATTTACACAGGTGCTGTGTGTTTACAGTTTCTTGATTAGATTTTTCTTTGCCTGGTGGAAATAAAAGTCAGGCAACACTCAATTTGTTCAAAAATCAGTTTAGGGTTGTTAATGGGACTTTTGACTAAAATGTAGCCCACTCAAATACCTTGTGTCAAAATAATATTGGAGTGGGATAGTGGTGGAATATTCTTTGTTGAAAATGCAGTCAAGAATTGTCCTAACAATTTTTTCTCAGTTAGTACTTAGCTATGCCTATTCCAAGAACTGCTCTTGTTCCTTATATCTAATGATGGAGTGAGATTTTACTCTCTCCCATATTATCATTTTGCAGGAGCAAAAAGGGTGGGCAGGGGTGTACACAAATTCACCACTGCTGAGCCAAATTTCACTATGTAGAAGAATGTAAAAAATAGAAAGTTTGTTAAAGACTGGCAGTTGAGAGATTTCCAAAAGGAGTCATAACTTCTTCCAGCACACTATGGGCTGAAAATGTTCTGGCTAACCTGAAGGACATCTGATGACAGGGGTATAAAATAAAATGCAAGAAAGCTAGAAGAAACTGTGTAAATTCCCAAGCTGTAGTCCTGGATGGGAGACACATGAAAATAGGCTGTCTGCAGTTGAAGGAATCATGAAGTTATTGCAAAAACGGGCAGGTTGAACACAAAGAAATTACCAGGACTAACTGGCATTCATTAAGAGCTCTGAGGAAATTTTAAAGTAAAATAGCTGAGTTTCTAACAATGCAATTTTTCAGTTTTGTGGTACTAGGAGGTGTGACCAAACTAGGAGGTGAAGCCAAAACCCAGTTTCTCAGGCGACCTCGTGACCTAGAAGGAGATTGATGTGTTATCTCTACCGGACAAACTAATGGAAGTGTTAATAAAATAAGTCTCCTGTAATGTGAACTCTAGCTTTATGAGTTCTTTGTAGTAATTTTTTAAGAGTCAGCAAACCTGGTTAAGTCAGTAACTGATGGGGTATGGATGAATAACTGACCAAAACCAGGAGGCAGGCAACTGGGAAAAATCATTTTTTTGCCAGTGCTACAAAGTGTTTGGGAAAGGAAAGTAAGGAAAAAGGCTAACGGGGGGCATGGAACGAGAGATTTAGTAATTATGCAGTAAAATGTCAGATGATATTCATTACAGGTAGAGCCAAAGTGATGCAAGTGGAAAAAAGCAGTCCTTTGTTATCATCCAAAATGAGAGGATTTGAGCAGGCTGTTAGTGCTGAGGAATAAGACCACGCAGTTCCATGATAACATCAACTTGTTGCTAGGCAGCAGATCAAAAAGCTAATGAAATACTAGGAATTATTAGAAAAGGAATAGAGAACAAAACAAGACATAATTGTGGCAATGCATGAATTACATGGCTCACCCAAAGGTTGAGTGTCATGTGCAGCTTTTCTCCTGTCAGCTCAAAATAGTTACATTAAAACTGGAAAAGGTTGAGGAGAGAGCAGTGTGTGTGGCAGAGTTGGTTCTCTGTAGGGCCCAACTGGAGCTCTTCCAGAAAGAAATTCTGGGAATGAGTAAGTCACTACAAGTGATGAGAATAAGATGAATTAGGGACTGTCAGTTGAACCTAGCAGGAGCCAGGCTCAAAGCAAACTAGGGGATGCATTCCTTCGTGCACTGGGTAGGAAAGACCCTGAGAGTGCAAAAATTGATGGTACCTGAGGCAGGCTGGGTGCATGCTTGGGGAAGAGATTCAGTGCATGCTGATTTACAGACCAGCTGGTACACAGCAAACCACAGGTGATCAGAAAGTAGAGTACGAATGCAGAGAGAAGTATTTTTTATGCTTGACCTCTTTTTCTTTGTTGTTGTTTGTGTGTTTATTTTTGTGTGTAACTTGTGGTCACTCATAGAGTTAAAATACAGGAAGATGCTGAAATGATAAACAGAATGTCCCAGTTCTTCAATGTAAAAACGGTTTATGACAGAAATTAATATCATATTATTTCAGATAAATCCTAAAAACTGTTATCTAATATATTCATCTTTACATTCTCTAATTTTTCATTAAAGGGATAAGCAAATTTTACCAAGTGTCTGATAGTCATGTATATTTTCAGAAATTTTTTTAATATCAAAACATAGCATCATAAACCTATAAAAATGTCACACTCAAAAATATTCCACCTAAGCAGAAGCGTGTCTTGGCTGTAGAATTTTCTGCCCTTTGCAAGAAAGCTTAGCTCTCAATAGAACTAAAGTGCTTTAAAATCTCTCTGTCAGGCTAAAGATGAGATTTCTCAGTTACTCCAAAGGCTCCTTTACTGATATATGTATAGGAACTGTAAAACTGTTAATTGGAAAATAATACTTTAGGTGTTAGTTCAATATTGGCAGATTGATAACTGTGATTCCATAGCACTAATATTCAAAAGACTTTTATAGAAGAAGGTGTTCTATAAAAGCAGAACTTTTGTTTATTAAGACTTTGTTTCTATTATACAGGTAGCCATTTGGAAGAATTTCCTACCCTACTTCACTGTGCAGCCAGATTTGGCTTGAAGAACCTGGCAACATTTCTACTCTGTTGTCCTGAGGCCACACGTGCTTGCAAAATAACCAACAAATATGGAGACGATCCAGAAAGTATCGCGAAGAAGCACGGGCACGAGGAGTTAAGAAAATTAATCAAAGAATTGTCAGTAAGTCCATGTGCTTTCCATATGTTGTCTACAACCAGGGGGCTAAGATGCTGTACTGCTGAGATCTCATAGTGTCACTTCTTGTGAAGACTAATATGTTATAGTCCTTCTGTCTGGAAATATTGTTGTACTCCTGTCTCAGAGAGAGGGGTCAAAATGGGGTACAGCCACTTTCTTTGTGCACTGATAGTGAAGATCAGAGCTTTTGTGCTGCTTGAATTTTAGGCATGTAATGGAAAGGAGAACAGTGAGCCAGAAGTACCTTACGTGGTCTAGTTAGATTGGTGCTTTCAGCAGCCAACAATGATTGTATTGTAAGTGGTCTAGACCAGCTGTCTAGAGTAGGAGATAAAGACTTCTTTAAAGGTCACTTTAAAAGGGACTATGAACTCTCTTAGCATTGCCATTCTTCATCATTCTAAAAAGAGTTATTTCCCTGCCTTGGCTGTTCATGCCACTGTGAAGGAAGGGTAAATTTATCACCCTTAGATGGGGTAAATCTTTCTTAAGCTGGGTATGCAGGCAGGGTTTGGGGCAATAGTTGCCTTTCCACATGAAAGGTGATAGTAAAATAAGGGTCTCTGCATAGTTCTACCATGCAAATTATTGCAAATAAAACCTAACAGAATTGCTGTAAAAAAACAATGTACTATAGTGATATTTGAGAGATTTAACCTATTTCAACTCTTTTTGTGCTAACTGTAATATGCGCAGATATGATAATTCTACAGTTTTTGATACTGCAGTTGAGATCAAATGTAACTGAAGAAAATATTATCATCTTTACCACCCAGCATAAAGCTGTCCACAAAACCATGCTGTCTTCCTGGATCGCCATGTTAATAATTTCACATTTAACAATTTCTAACTGCTGCAGTTGCCTCACAGCCATCCTTGCACTGGTCAGAAACCTCCTGCCAGTAGCAGTCTGATGCGTTAGGTCAGGCTTTTCAGTTCTTGGAGTTTACCGGTTTGGCTTGAAGAGAATGGAACTGTGTTCCCTAACCTCCCTACCTGTATCTGGCTAGGTGCTGTCTTTGTATTGTCAGATACTCCCAGTAAAGCTGTGTCTATAGGATTGATAAGAGCAGGTAGAATATAAATGAGGTGATACCTAACTCTTGATGAAATACCTTGATTTCTTCTGGTCATATGAGCTGAAGGGTTGAAACATGGATGAAAAACCATTTTGGAAACATGGTTTCTGTTGATAATTTTTCATGTTTAATGATCGTAATTAATTCCATAGGACATTTATTTTTTACACTACCATTGTAGAAACTCAACTTCTTTCTGTCTTTGTTGTGCACTCCACATAGAACTGGAAGCTTCAGAAAATGGGTCATTTTGGTTTTATCCTAATGCACTCATGCTCTGTGGTTTGAGGCTTTTTCAAGGGGAGACAAACATGCATGGTACAGGCAGACTAAGCTGATACACAGAGATTATATTGCACTTCTACAGTCTTTTCACATGTTAATAGACTTTGTCAGTGGTGGAGCAGTGCTTGTGAGGGTGATATATTTAACTCTAAAAAGCGTGTAAAGTGTGTGCACACCTCTGGTTAGCTTTTCATTATTAGTAAGGTTATTAATTGTCCTAATAAAGTCTAAGTATCAATTTGTCAGTCTAAAACGTGTTTAAAATGGCAACTGACTTCTACAATGTCATTTTTCAGTGAAACACTTCTCTCGTGGTACATATCTGCTATTGTTTGCACGTAAAAAGTTAACAATAATTGTTCTGTGCTCTACCAAGTGTACTTGTACTGAAGTACTGAAGTAAAAACTGCTCTATGGAGACTGTAAACATGTGAAGTCTGGATAGGACATGCAGTCGTACTACCTATTTTCAGTTGATTCAAATGGTGTGGCCTACTAATGCAACACAAGTAAAACCTGAGCATGCTTCAAGTCTGCCAAATGTGTAATACGATATTACAGAAATGTTAGCTCCAACCACTGGAAGAAAAATGGCTTATTTGCATCCCCTGTAATAGTGCACTTAAGCACAAAAACACTTACTGTACCTCTGTAATTGATGGGAATGTGGAAAAGAAATATTTGCGTGGCCCTGTGCCAAGAAGAATTTAGTTTAACCATGTTCCTGGAACTTCCCATTACAGCTGTAGTGTTGAAATTACTTATTATTACAATAGAAATACATTTGCATTTGGCATACCTCTCGCTGTTTTAAAAGTGTTACTTTTGTTTGGCTATTCCTTTAGGCAATAGCCCCAAAATACACCCAGTAATTGATTGCTTCTATCTTAAAGAACAATAGAGTTCTAGAAAAATGAATGCATTAAAGCATGCATTCAATTTGTCCAAAATCATGCAGAGTGTCTTGCATTTGCTGGAGAAAGACCGAAAGAACCCATAAGTGTAATTTGGGGCCAGAGAATTCTTAGGGGACTAAGAATTCCCGGAGATGATTAGAGAGAGAGCATCAAAAGATGAAGTGGCAACAACTCAGCTACTATTTCTACCTTCAAGCCCAGGGGGCTGTGCGGGGCTGTACAGCCCTTTTTGGTGTCTGCTGAGCAGATCAGTGCTCAGAGCTTTTAGTTGCTGCTGCTTTGCTGGTAAAGCCCTTCAGTTTCCCTGTCCAGCAGGCTTAATGGAAAGGTGCCCAGGGCTCTGTTGGCAAAGGTGAGCCGTAGGAGCTGGCTGGCTTTCACATGGGCTCAAGTTCCCGGTCCTCATTTAAAGGGAAAACCTCTTTCTGAGGCTGGACAGTGACACGGTTGAAGTGGGAAGTGTTACAGCCACAGAAGACAGGCCTGGAGTGCCTGCTGGATATGCTGGGAGCTGATCTCCTGATGTGCCAAAGCAAAGCACGAGGGAAACATCTCACATCATGAGGCATGCTCCTCAGCTATATGAACGTGGAGGGAAGAGATTTTTCTGCTTTTGGTACCAGTGTTAAGTGCAGGGTCATTAAATGCTAAAACCTCACACCCACTAGGATCATGTATATATCTGTGCTCCCAGCAGTGGTAGTGACTGCCTTCTCTGCTAGAATTCCTGCATTTCAAACACTCTGTGAAAATATCTTGTCTGATGAGGGAACAATATAGTACTTGAATGACTTGTATTACAGGTACTAAATTGGTGAAACTGTGTCTGAAAGAGTCTTCAGTAGGGATTATAATGAAAATCAGTTTCAAATGTGTCAGCAGTTTATTAAGAAAATAGTATTTTTTTGCATTTTAGCACCAAGTCACCTCAATGGGCGTTCATTTCTAATTTCTGCATGTTTCATTATAGCTGAGATGAAGTAATTCCCTCTTCTGTAGCATAAAAGAGGGACATCACTTAACATTTTGCCATAACATCCTGAATTGTTAGTCTTTTGATTTTTATTCCTCTATACCTTCAAGTATTTGCATGTTTTCCACAATTGCTTTTAGGCTGAATTGCTTGAATCAAGTGTGTCAATTTAAAACTAGTAAGAGACGTGCGGTGGAATACTGGGCAGGAGTCCTTGTCTCAGTGTATCTGAGCCTTTTGGGGCTCAGTTGATCCAGCTGATGGCTCAGATGCCAGCAAGAAATGCTTTCCATTTGCCACAGGTCAAAATATATCTGCAGTCAGCTGTTCCAGTACCCATGGCAGGTAGCACCTTGTTAAGTGACAGTAGTTTTCTGGGATATCAGGAGTCTATTTCAGATGTTTGCCTTCTGCCTGTGCTCTGTCTCTGAAAGCTCCTTTGACACAAGCTTGTTCTTCTGGCCACCTGCTGTGGCTTTCTAAGTCTACGTAAAAATTCTAGCTCCAGATTATAAAGAAATCACTTAAATTATGTTCTCATCCAGCACACAAGTGAAGACTTTAAAAGTAATGCTTAGAAATCTTCTCTCATCTAGGTGAGTAAGGAGGGGAGTATGTTCAATTTGTGACCTGACCATTTAAAATTGGAGGTCACACTGGTAGCCAGTTTAGGCATTTGTGCTTTGGCGTGGGCGTAATTCTTTGTTCCAGCACTTTGGGTTTCTAATTTCTCCCTTCTTTTAATGAGAGCTGTGTAGCTGAATGTGTCATGGTCAGGAAGATTACTGTGTACCACTGTAGTATACATCACTGGTTCTAAAAAAACACAATTCAGAAAGTGTTTTATTGGTTGGTTAATGCAAATACTTTCTGATTGCTGGCTTCAGCCTTTAAAGCAGATTCTTAGGGGTGGCATAAACGTTATTTAAATATAAAAATTGAAACGTCCTTTCATGGTGTCACTACAAAGTTGAGACAGCGCAAATTAATTTTTATTTTTAAAATACCTTCTGACATTTCAGAATTGGTTACCAGAAGTCTAAGGCAGAAAATGCAGATTAATTGAAATTTTTTTAACCTGCCCTGTAGCTGGGCCTGTAACAATCTGCAGCAGAACAGGAGACTGATAGAAGAATCTTCTTCCTCTGCACTGGCAAAACTCTGTCTGGATTTCTTGCTTAATGTAATTTTCTGTCTGCCTGTTTGAGGCATCCCTTAGGCATCTACTGAAAATATAATAGGTATTTAATTCTGTACATACTGGTGGAAATTTCTTTAGAATGGTGTAGATTGAGATTGCCCTGCATGGCTGTTCAGAAGAAGCTTGTTTTTTTTCCAGAAGGGAGAGTTACAGCAATTCGAACTTTTCTGAGGTACATCCTGCAAAGTCTAGATCCTCAGTTGCCGAGTTCACTGGTGTTAGAAGTTCCCTCAGTAGCAGAAAGAAACACAATCTCACAGCTGGTCATAATTTTCACTCAGAGCCTGTTTTATGGAGCTAGCAGGGGAGAGAGGAAAGACATTTTTCTTCCTGAAATGCCAAGCTATATTTTTAAAATTCACAGCAAACTTAGAGGATGGGCAGAAATGTAGGTTGAGAAGCACTTCATCATTGTACACTTCTCCCCTTTCATCTCTTACTTTTAAGTGTGTGATTGAACCAGAATACAGAATCTCTTGAAGTATCTTCAACTTGATGAAATTGAAAACAGTCTACAAAAGCAGGGTATTGTGGAAAATGAGGGTACTTTTTGTCTCAGTTGTTTTATGTGAAAAGAATCTTACTTGGCTTCATAGCTACTATTACCAAATGTCAGTAAATCTTTAGACTGTAGGAAACCCTTCAACAAGGATTCTCGTAATTTGCTAGGGAGTTCTAGAAGCTCATCAGGAATCAGCACTTTCTGAATACACAAGTATTATTCTTCCATTTCTCTTTAGCTTTGTGTTTCTGTAAAAGGCTATATAATGTGGCAGAGCTCCTCAGCAAGAAACAGATTTTTACATCTGGTTGCAACATCTTCCTGAGCTATTAATTTTCTTCCAGGGAGGGATCACATGTAGAAAGAGGAAGAATCTTCAATGAATCTGATTGCTGTCAGTATTTCTTTAATTACTTTAAATGCTATTGCAGTATTACACTGGCCCATAGCTCATTACTTGCAAATATAAGTTAGACTATGTGACAGAGAAGAGGATTAGTCTGGTTTCTGAAATTCTTTCTAATCCACCAGTGAGTCCTTGGTGAAGGCTGCTGGGATTTAATTCTTGCCACAGTATTTTAGTGCTCAGAAATGTCAATTACATGCATTCTATGGTACACTGGAAGTTACCTAGCTGAAATTAATAAGTGACTGACTGTAGTCTTTTATACTCTTTCGTGAGTGGATATTCACAAATCAAATTCTTAAAGAGAGGCTTCCTATTATCAGGTCTTGGTGTTTTCTGTTTAAGATTTGGTTTGGGGAATTTATTTTACTAGGTGACAAGATTTCCCTCTTTTCTTTTTCATATATTCTCGGAGGGATGTGCTCCCTGTAATAATAACTTGCTAGCATATACTGCCTTTTGAGGTCAGGCAATTTATGCTTTAGTGAAGAGATAAAGTACAGACTGAGCACAGAAAATTTTGGCTTCAAGGAGGAAAGGCTAGATTTTTCATTTTTAAAAGACCAGCCATTACACACATTTTTTAAGTTTCTGTATTGACTTTTATTCAGGCTAGAGCCTTGCACCTTAACTGTGATTACATCTCCTCTCAATAACTATGCAATTGAGTGCAGCTTTCTTGCAAAAAGAATGATAAGTGGAACTGCAGGTTTGGCATCCTTACTTTTTTATAAGATGCCTGTTGAAATTTGTGTGTAATTTAGAATGAGTGAGAATGGTTTTTCCAAAGAATTGTCTGGTATTTTCTCTCATCTTTTGATATTCTGTAACTATAACAGTGACACAGTGGAAGTCAGTTATTTGCAGTTCACTATTTCTAAAAGCTTTGACAATTTTTAATGGAAACTTGAATACTAACGGAATTTCATGCAAAATGCTTGTGAATTAGAAGTAGGGAAAATGCAAAAGGATTCCCTGATGATACCTCAGTTCTTAAATGTATTTAGGATTGTAAAAGCTAAAATATGGATTTTCACAGGTTTTTCTGACTGTTTATTGGCATGATGTCAGCAAATATACTTGGCTAAAGGACCATTTGGGAAAGTGGGATGGGGAGTGTCCTGTTTTTCAGAAGTACTGTGTAGGCTAAAAAGAACCATTCTTATCATTTACCTGCATTGTTAAGCTCTGAATTTGAACATTTAAAAAGCATTTGGCTAAGCTGCTTATGTTAACGAAAAATGCAAATGCAATACTTTATAAGAGAGAGAAAATAAGTGACCATGTTATGTTGTAGAAATCAATGGCATGTCTAGGTAAAATCTGGCCCCTGCATCTACAAAAAAGGTGAAAATGAATAAGTTAAAGTAGATAAAGACTCTACACTAGTTTGAGGATGTGTTAGATGGAATATGGTAACGATATGAAGAATAATGACTGTTTTCAGAGAAAATGAGCTGCTTCTGCCTGACCTCTGTCATGCAAAGTGAACAAATTGGACATGAAATACTGTTGTGTATAAGGTGTCATTTTTCTATTCAGCTTGTTAAGGAACTGGCGAAGCTAGAAGCATAGGAAGCTTGTAAAAGGCTAGAGATTTTTGTGGATGTTGAGAACTTTTAGTCACTGTGTAGTGTGTTTTCATCGTGAGCGCATGAGTCCTCTACCCAAGTTACAAACCAGTTGCATGAAGTTAAGCAAGAAATTTTCCCAAGGAGAGAATACCCCACAGGTTTCCATTTTAACAAATGTTCCTTGTGCCTTTCAATCAACCTTCCTGCACTGGCGATATCAATAACTGTATTATTAGGTGTGGCGGTCTTCTTCCTTAAATACAGACCTCTCAGAAGCCCTTACAATGCAAAGAAAAAAGTGACATTTTATAAAATTGTCTGCTAGCCAGCTTACCGCAGAAGGAAGGATTGCTGAGGCATTCCAATGGGAAGTCTAGAAGCAAGTTTTAGATCTTGCCTCTGTCAGTTGAAGCAATTTGAAGGTATATGAGTGGCTGTCAAGAAGCAGATTTACCTTTACATAGCATGTGCTGCCAGCCTGATTATCTGGAATATGCCCTTTGGCTGCCTCCCAGTGATCTGTGAGGAATCAAACACTGTCATATCTTACAAGTTGTTGAGCACGAAGAAAGATAGCCTGTCAACAGTGCCTTTCTCCAGCCCCTCGGAAGGGGAAAAAAATACCAGAATTTGAAAAAACACAAATAAGAAAAGACCACTACAGTGAAAAAACTGTAATAAGGCTCTCTCAAATTCGTGGGGGAAAATGAAGGCAGAGTAGGAGAGGTAAGGAGCTGGTAAAATTATTGTGGTAATTATAATCTGTGAGCCAAAACCACCTACATTTTGAGTGACATTGTGAGGTCTGAGGGAAGCGTTTTGATCTCAGAACCCTAAGAAAAACTAGGTGGAGAAGCAAGAATTAATGAGTAAAGGTAGGTAAGAGGCTTGCTGAGTCCTTAGTAATCTGAAGTTTCAGTGCTCTGCACAGATCTAATAGTGAGTTACCAGGGTTTGCTACAGCTGTAATTTATTGCTTAATTAGAATAATTGTCTTTGTGCTCTACATCAATAGGATGACCATTAGGGAAAGGCATTTCTCAAAGCTACCAAGCCCATTATATGGAAGCTACTTAAGAAAATCCATTTCTGCCCTGCATAATGTTAGTTCTGCTTAACACAGCCCTCCAAGGTCTCAATTTATAATTCTGTCTGAGGGCCCTGCACAGAAGGCACACTCTTTATTTTGCCTTCGATTCTCCGTGCCCCATGTTTTACAATAAATGATTTAATATTTCATTGCCAGAACTATAGGGTGTCTAGTAATAATCATTTTCTTTTCTTCTGTTTGATGAGAGCTTAAAAATGTTTTCTGAGTTCCCAAACTCTACCAAATTCAAAAGAACATGCAGCAGTTGACATAAAGATGTCTGCTTTTGTGGGGAAAAAACCCAATGTAACTGCTAATAGATTGCTTTATAATACATCTTAAATAACCATCACAATCACTGTAGTTGAAATTTATGCTGCGTATGTAGCAGACATGCGCAGACCTCCTCAACCCCACGAGCCACATGCTGGGATCTTCATCTTCACACGTCGGAGGTTTGGGAGTTGTTCTTGGGCATTTGTTAAAGGCTCCCCACAGCTCGCACTGTGAGTGTAAGGCACATAACTGGATCTTAGCTCTCTCTGGTGATGCCAACCTTCAGATCCACGTTGGCCTGATTTTTCTTGTTCCTGAGATTTCAGATTATTTTGCTGCTCCTGTATAGCCTTGGGATGTGACCTGGGAGCCATCCTGAAAATATTAGAGAACGGCTTAAGACATGCAGTTGACCACCTGTGGCCTTCTGAATTCCAACTGAGTTCATCTGCTGTTAATAAATACAACTTTCTAAGCGAGCCAAGAATAAAAGTAGGCAGAGATGGCTCCTGCCATATGGAAGACACCAGCAAGTTCCCCTTGGGTTACTCAGGAAAACAGAAGTCAGCATCTGTGCCACCATGGAAGTGATAGAGTAAGTGTGACTCCTAATTGGATCACTCAGTCAAACATTCAAAGATCCTTTTTAATGAGATGTATTTTTGAAAAATGCTGCCAGGTGATAGCATGTACTGTCTTACATTAATGGGTCAAAGGATTGAACAAAAGTTTCCATGGAGATTTTATGTGACGGCAAGGTGCTTTCCAAATTAATTAAAGTCTTTTGTTGCAAGGAAAAGAGGTTTAAAGGTGACAAAATCTAGTACTGGTACATAGATCTTCAGTCAATTCTGGCCACTGTGTCCTAGGAACACCTGTCATCCCTGGCAACACAATCAGGGATGTGTTTTTAACTGTAAAAACTAGTGAATTTTATAGAATTCTTTCTTCTCTTCATAACAGTTAAACAAGACAGACCCAGGTACAAGCCTGAGTTAATCATGCACATAGAGAACAAGAAAAAACCCTTCTTCTTGAAAATCCAGAAAACGTAATTTCAGAATATTGAAAGCAGTCATGATTAGTGAGAACAGTTCATATCATTTTTTCTAGATTATTAATTAAAGACTAGGAGTTTTATTTTTAACTTTTTTGTGCATTTTAAATGCACCTGTGTAATGCAGAGAAAGATTATATTTCTTACTAGTTCTTTAGTAAATAAAACAACAAAGAAGCAAGTTTGCATATACAGTCCATTGGAACAACATTGTGTTCATTTTAATTCAGTTAACATTGAAATGTTAATTGAATACTGCCTATTTGTTTAGATAGTAACTGTAGATTAATCCACAGATTTTTCTGATTGGAGGAAGTTTTGTGTTAGATTGGTACACAGATTGCTATAATGGTCTTATCAGTGTCACTGATTCTCTTGGTACTACACCAAGCTCATAACATGATGGTATATGGGATAGAAATGTGGTTTAGAATGGCCCCTGAGTGAGTTGGAGAGTAAATATTTCCACAGTTATTGATGTCTTCAATTTTTGATCTCAGCATTGAGAGGAAATATATATGAACATCCCTATATCTAAATTGGTGTCAATAGTGTGATTTAACAAAGCTATTCTGGTCTTGGCTCGTAACATTTGCAATTCTGCTTTTAGCAAAACACTTTGTAATTCTAAAGATGTTCTTCATTTTATCCTTCGAGTGTTGTTTTAGATGTAATATTCACATATCAGTGTAGCTTGTATGTAAAAATACATGGTGATCTTTCTTGGAGCTCAGATACATGAAACTTTATGCATTAAAATGTGATACTATGAATAACAACTAGAATTATCTCACATTACAAAAATCTGCCAGTATTTGTCATCCTGTACATCAGTGGTTAATTGCTGAACTGTAGACTAAATTTTTATCCCAGCTCTTGTCTCTTTTAAGCATTGCATGCTCAGAGTATACTAATTTTTTTAAGATTAAAGTTAGAAGTTTTTTTGATAACTATACAAATTAGGCAGATTAGACACCCTCTGTTCCTGTCACTTTGAATGGTCTGCATAAATGACTGGAAATCTAAGTTCAGAAATACCAACAGAAGTGTTGCCCCTGACCTATTAAGATCGTATATTATGTCTGGGTACAGAAGAAGGAAGGAGACAAATTATTTTAGTCACAAACTTAGCATCTGCTATTTCACATTTTTGCTGTCTGTAGCTACTGAGAGGAGTGAATGTCTGAGCAGTGCCTATGAGGCCATTTGTTCATAAGAAATGGACCTACAGAATCTCAGCCTTCCTGGTGTTTGCAAGCCTCCGAGTCTGGATCTGCCCCTCTGTTACTCCCATCTCAGTTCATCTCTCAAGCAGGGCAGAGCCATGAGGATCTAACACACCTGGCTCAATAAAATGTCAGGTTCCATTTCTGCTTTTTAATCTATTTCTAATCGTAATCATTTTTGGTATGCTGCTGATTGGGGGTGAGATGAAGTTTCATTGTAGGTTTTTCCTGTTAACGGTAGGATTATGTTTATTTTAACATCATCCATAAGAACTTTATTCTACCCAAAAAAACCCAATACCAACAATACTCAAAATAGTAATAGTGATGTGCAGCTTTTGAGTAGTATTTGCAGGAACACAAAATTCTGCGTCTCTTTTGTGATGGTGGATCCTCTTTCCCTTTTTCAGTCTGTATATGGTGATTAGACATTATTGCTAAGTGAGGTTGGTTAGTCTGAAATGGAAGAGGCCTAAATGTTGTTCAGGAGAAGCTTTAAGTTCTGGGAGAAGCCTTTAACAGATATAATTCTGGGTAACATGATATTTTGTTGAGAACCCAATTATGTGAAAAAACAAAATTTTTCCTCAGAGTGACTTTTGAAGACACATGTTTTTGGTTTTTTTTAGTCCTCTTTTTCTGTCTTTTTACAATTACTCTAACTTCATGCACCGGAAGCTGGTAAAAAAATTGTTAATGTGTCAGACATCTTTAAACCAGCCTCTGTTTCAGCCTAGTCTTGCACTGTGCTTTGCACTCTGGCAGACTTAGTCTCTGAGACTACTCAATGAATGGAGTATTAGACCTCTGAATCATCACAGGTTCAATGGATGCCACTAGGCCTTTGGAATGGAGAAAAATCTCCTTCAGAAAAGTTGTTCAGTCCTTTTTCAGGAAAAAAACTTCTTTCCCTAACCCTTTTATATGGAAAGGGCTAGAGAAAGTTAAAAAATTGAAATGAAAGCAAAGGAATGATTAGGCGAGAGTCCTAAGACTATTTGCAAAGGATAGGACAGTGCTGAGCAGAAGGCAAAATGTAGGTGTGACACTAATCCATAGACTGTGCTGGGACTCACTGGAGGAGGAGTAGGAATCATTGCAGAAATCTAATATTTACTGATTTCTGTGCTTTCAACCAGTTCTGCTTCACAGAAATTATGTATGTAAAATTTCGGTTGGTAATTGATAATTTTGTTTGTTTTGTTTTCCCCACACCAAGATTTCTGATACTTTATCTGCTAATGGAATAGAGATGGATTTGTGAGCATCTACCCAATTCTTTATAACTTTGGCAAGTTGTAGTGCTACAATTTGCCTGTGAACTTATGTTCTTTGGGCTGAGCAAGCAGATGATTCTGTCCCAGGAGACTTGGTAGATAAAGAATCAAACCCCCAGTTGAATACAAAGTTGTCAAAGTAACTGAGGATTTTTTTTTGTTAGACCTGGTTGCTATTTTAATTGTAAACCACTGGTTTGACTTTTTAAAAATATCTATTCAGTTTATTCACAACTACTGCATTTTGCTGTGGCTTCGTTCCATAGTTCCAAGCCCTCAATAAACCTGTGGTAGTTCAGGTGCCTTCACTGTCATTTCTTCTTTGTCACTTCTTTTCTCAGTCAAAATTATGTTAATTTTTCTCTTGATCAGGGTAGTGCAACACTTATTAAGAAAAAGGTGAATACCTTTGGGCTGTTAGATTTTATTTTCTACACAGAAGTAATAGGAGGGTGTTTTCTAGGATTTGAGAAAAATAAAGGGGTAGAAGTCTGGAACTTTTGTTGTATGTACACAAAGATTTTTTTATGTATGTGATTTTTTTGGTTATTGCTACCTAAATTATGTATGCTAATAAAATGGTGGTATTTGTATAAGATGCCATTGTATTAATTCTCTATGACATGTGGATATGTTAAGAAGGTGTAAAGCTATTTTAGTCTACTGTTAATTTTCTCTGACTTATTAGTGCTGACTGGTGGAATTGGAACACGACAGAGCTGTTGTTCAGCCTTACACATTCTTATTCCACACAGAGAACTGTTTTACACCTTTACATCAGAAGTCTCTTTTAGTTTGAGATATGGGTCCTGACTTCTCTCTCTCTTCCCCTTTGTACCTCCACTTAATGCCCTCAGTGG
Organism: Callaeas wilsoni; assembly: GCA_013398955.1. Lineage (NCBI taxonomy): Eukaryota > Metazoa > Chordata > Aves > Passeriformes > Callaeidae > Callaeas > Callaeas wilsoni. The sequence continues at coordinate 122,365 of VWPU01000033.1, read as the reverse complement.
GGTTCACAGTACATCCAAAGGATAATACCCGTGGAAAGTACCCCTGAAATAGTTTCTAGGTCTGGAAAAAAGATTGGAGGATAGCTTCACTTGACATTTTCAGTGATTGCAAGCCACAGTGATCTGCTCCAAGAACAACTATATTTCTGTCTGTTTGCCACACTTTGAGGAATATCAAGGCAGCCAGGGATTTGATGTTCAGATCACAGAGACCTGATAATTTTTTGAACACAGGGCACTTGACCTAGGCAGTTACCTAATTGGAGGGTGATGCAAGTTAGAGCATTATTTCTGAAGAGAAGGAATCTGTTTGTATGACATATGCCATGTCTGTCCTTCTGTGGAGAGAAAAGCAGATAATGCTCTGCAAGAACAATGTAGCTAGCCTAGAAAAGGTGAGGAAAAAAAGAAAGGATGGATTCTGAGGTTAGCAGTGGTGGACAGAGAGGGATAAGAACATTTTGTTCTGGTTTTGTATGCTACTGTGGGTGTTGTCAAAAATTTTGCAACTGAACACGTTCTCCAAGTGAATAAATGTGTTCTTCAAGAAAACGACTGGAAAGATTAATCAGCTTTATAGCAAAGGAGACATGACTGCTAAATTCAGAATTAAATTTCAAGTCTTTCTTTCTTGTGAGTTCATGGGAAAAGTAGTCTTCTTATAAGAAATTCTTGTTCCTTTTTGTAGACACACTTGCACTTTTTTGATCATATTGATCTTCTGAGTGAAATACATTATTCTCTAGGTAAACAGCAGCTGTTCCACATACAGGTCTTGTGATTAAACTTCTGTATGTTCATATCCTCAGGTAAATAAACATAATATCCTCTAGAAATTATCTCTGGCATGTTGTAGCTGGCAGTGCAAGGTGTTCCTGTGTCTGTCAGTGTGTACCCTGTACGTGTTCTTTAAAAAAACTGGAGCACTTACATGGCAGCATAGAAAATTAATTTTAAGCACTATAGGTAAATCTGCAGTGTTAAAAGCTGGCAGACAGGAAGACATTTTTTGTCAATCAGTATTTTTTAGGTGCTTCCAAATCTTAGTCCTGCTGTAAGTCTAGTAGTAGATTGGAAATGGACAGCTAGAGATGAATATAGCTAAAATTACTTATGTAAGCCTCTGTTTGCAGATCAAATAGATTCAAAAAGGATACTTGTGCAGGTGGGCTCAGATAAATGAAAAGTTTCAAACTTCTAAGTGTGAAGGACTGAGGAAGTAAAATTTATTTTGAAATTTAAGACGTCTGGATAGACTTTTGTGTTTGTTTTGGTGTGTTTTGCCTGATGCAGTTTCTCTTTGTGCTTTTCCCTGCCACAGACTGTGGACATGTAAGTGGTTTAAGGACCTACAGAATTCTCATTCTATGAATTCAACTGTGTGTTACAGTGATAGTTTGAAAACATTTTTTAGATTAATTATGTTAAGTGTACAGTCACAAGTTCACAACTTTATTACAGGAACAGAGTAACTTCAGTGGCAACTGAGCTGTGTTACCTATTCCCTTACAATTAGATGATTCGTTATATATTCTGTAATTTGCTATGTCTTTATCTAAAAGCAAAGAATAGCCAGATCTAGGTGATGAGAAACAGTGGCAATCTATATACAAAATATCAGAAGGAAGCACTTCTGAACAAAATTAGTCCTGGAAGCTATATTTTGCATCTGGTGGAAACAGCATGACAGGGCTCCTCCTTGGTTTTTGTACTGCTGTGACCAATAAAATGTAGTCAGTAGAGGAAGGGTTGTGCTTTTTTTGGCTTCTGAGTCATGTCCAAAATCGGTTTGCACATGTTACCTCGCCTCTTGTTTTCATAAGAAACTGTAGGCTCTTCTTCACAAAACTGGAGGAAGTGGCTGGTGTGTTGTCAAGTATGCAGTGGGATGGCAAGGGTTTTTGAGAGGTCAGACTGCATATGAGGAACTTGAGTAGAGGTTCTCTCTCTCCAATCTCCATTCTACAAACTAGTTGCCTATGAGAGAAAAAGGAAGGCAAAGGAAAGGAATTGCTTTCCCTGCCACCTTTTCTGCCTTGCCCCACTTCTCTTCCTTCTCTGGATGATGTTGAAGGATCCAGAGAGCAGCAGATTGTGCGAGTCTATTTCTGTGTTTGCAGTTCCCAAATCTTGCCGTATTACCAAGATGTTTTGATTGGGGCTTTCTAAATGGTGTTTACTGTAGCTGATGATTCAGTCACAGCTGTTTCAGTAACTGTTACTGTATCATTTATACATTTCATACTAAACAGACAAATTAAGTTTGGCAGGAATTCACGCAGTAGGAGCTCAAGATTTGTAACTGGTGCAGGAGCCCCTCTGTCTCTGGTGAAACTGCAGCATAGGGAAGGGTGTTACGGTTTTACTTTCTGATATTGTGGTTTTGCCATGTCTCCTACCAATGGAGCAATGGAGGGAGAAGTCTCCCTGTCCTTGTCCTGCTTCAGTGTGAGGGGAGGAATGGTTTGCTATAGATCTGTGCATAGCTGTCCACGCCAGGTTCCCTTAGGTTGCAGCGTACGCTCGGAACATCCTTCTTGTCTGGGATCACAGGAAAAGGCCAGCATTCCAATGTTGAGAGAAATTTAGGAGTGCCTGAAGGTAGGCCAGCAGAATTTTTACCACCCTCTTTTGATGCTGATAAATTGCATAACTGAATTTGAGATTTTTATACTGCAGCAGTTTGGAAACTTAGACTGATGCACATGTTTACTGAGGATTTCTGAGTAATATAATGGAATTTGTTAGTATCAGAATTGCTGGGCCTTGTGCAGAAGGCTCTTTCTGGCTCCATTTTGGCATGCTAGTATGTGTATTTTTATTCCAATCTAGAGACCAGTGCCTATCTGAATTTGCTAATCTGATGTTTGCTAATCCATATTTGGGGATTGGGATTCCCCACTCTCTTCTAGGTTACTCATTTCACGAACAGAGATGAGTCATACTCTTCTTGTGAGACTATTAAGACTCTTGGCACTAGAAATGGAACTAAATCACAGAGGAGGTTCTGCAGAATCTTATGATAAGAAGAATGCATACTAGTTGTCACTGATTCAGTTGCTTGGGGAAATAGCTACATCACTTAATGGTTCCGAATTGAGGAGGTTGAAAGAAAAAGAAGCTTTACAGATGTGAATTTATATTCCAATTATTGGGTTTTAGCCTAATGGCAAGAATTACTGGGTTTTAGTTCTGAACCCACAATAATTTTAATTAATATAGAACCATATTATGCCCAATCATTGGTAATATGCTCTAACATTAGTGATGGTGATAATGTATTATCCCTATGCTTTATTATTCATCAAATTAATCTCTTGGATATTTATTTTAATTTAATTTCCCTTACTCCTGGAGTTTGTCTTTAGCCTATTGTATGCAGGAAATGTGCCCACCTTTAGCAAATTTTACTGATTTCTCAGTTACAAAGAATTCATATTTGCTTTTCCAGAAAGGCCTATGTATTAGTAGAGAACTTCTTCTTTAGAAGATACTTTTTAACGGAGATGAAATGTTAGACATACAAACCTGCTACAGATATATTTCGAAAACGAAAAAAAACAGTATTTAGGAAGAAAAAAGTGACTGTGGTTCTTCATTAAGTGTTTTGTGCATTCTCCTTTTTTAATTTTTCTTTTTTGTGAGTGTTGCAGAAAATGCTGAAACACCAGAAATAGCTAGAACTTGATGCAAGCAGAGTAAGGCTTTCAGAGAGTGAAATATCCCATTATGGAGTCACCAACGTTATTTATTATGGCACCTTCATGGCAGATTTTAGTAGTGACTCTCATTTACACCCATGTAAGAGATTACAACCAGGGCAAACAGGCTGGGTAAGGAGTGTCTTCTCTCTAAAGCCCTGTTATCTCTCTCTACTGCATAATACTTAACAAAATAGCTTTTCTCTGGATACTTCAATAATTGCTAGTTGAGCAACTTCAATCTCAGTTGTTGCACATTTGTTCATTGGGGCTTTTTTCCTATTTATTTATTTGTCTTAAACTGTGAGCAAAACAATGCAGGGCTTCAGAAAAGCCAATGCAAAGATGACAGTGAACTTGTAAGGACCAGGAGAGCTCTCGGAGAACATGAGGATGTTCTAATTTTAAAGGTATTTGGCATTTTCAAAATACTCTTACTGATTAGGGCCTGGTTCCTTGTTTAAGATTCTCTGTGTGCTTATACATTCTTAAAATGCTGTATTAGCTGTGATTTCAAAGATGGCTTCAGCTAAAAATATTTGATGCTGACTGTCAAAATACTGCTGAGGAAGAATCTGATTTCACAGGACTTGATGATGTTTTGTAAGCAGGTGTTTCCAGATTTTACAATACTGGTGTTCTTAGTTCTAGCAACATGGTCTGAATTGGTCTAAATACGGTCAGATGGCTTATGTATGTGGGAAGTGGTTTTGTCAGAATGTCTCAAGCATGCTTGTTTGAGAGATGTGTATGACAGCAGCTCAGTATTCATGGCTGACATACATTTTAGAGCATAGATTTAATTTGATTTGATAGATGACAGAAGACATCTGTCATCTGTTGTTTTTTATCAACAAGGGTTTGTTTTCCTCTACCTTTATAATTTTTAAATAATAGGAAAATAGGGGAAAATTAATATTAAAACTTTTCTGACCAGAAAGTGTTGTCATTTTACCTTTTAGCCTCACTGCTGATTTCACAGAACTTTGTTCAAGACCTTTGTAATTCTTTTGATTTTTACTTTGTTATCACTTATTGAAAAGAATTGTCTTCTTTTTGTGACTCAAGCATTGATTAATTTGATCTCAATTGTAGAACTAATGCCAGTAATAGAGTTCTTTTCATTCCATTAGAGAGGCTAAAAGATTCCCATTTTCTCCATTCTTCTTTTTATTGTTTTAGTAAAGAAGAGCGGTTATCACATTTCTCCAATTTTTAAAAGTAAAAGGATTTCACAGAATCGTTCAACATTAGCTGAAGATATTTCTCTTTTGGAGATGAGGAAGTTCCTGACCTGAGTCAGAAGTTATCTGAATAATGAAAGAGCTTCCTCTAACCTCTGCAGAAGTTGCAGTGTGAAAGCTTTCATAACTCTAATGCATATGTAACAGGGTATTGGGGTGCAGATAGAATCTTGTCCTCTTTATTCACATCTCGTCTCATTAAACTGGATCCTGTTCGCACACACATACCTCTGGTTTTATCACAAGTATTCTGGGTACATGGCTGAGTGGGTTGGCTTGTGTCATGTTTGCTCTATATTGGTTACAGTACTGTAAGCAGCCATGCACGGAGCTGGAGAGAGACAAGTTGTACTCCACTTTACTTCCTCTCACTACAAGGATACCGAAAGATAAGACTAGAGAATCTGTTTCCGGGGAAAAAGCTTGCTTTGGTGGCGTTAGACTCCAAACTAACATATAGGGATGAGTATAGGGATGAGAAGTTAGATACTCTCCAGAGTCTGGAATCAGATACCGTGTAGTTCAAAGCTACGCATCCATTAGGCTACAGCATGGGTCTCCTGAGCCTCGGTGGAAACACTAAGGCAGAGGTTTACATATGTGTCCTCTGGCCATGGACCTGTGGGTTACTCAGTCCAGGTGATGCACTGAGGATCTTGAGGAGTGTGCAGGCAATCTCCCAGTTTACAGATGATGTGATTTTCTGGGAAACATGCAATGTACCCTGAATACGAAGGAGGAGATCTCACCCCCTCACCCAGTGGATATAAATCATAGACAACGTTCACTTAAGGCAGTAACTTAATGTTTATGTTATGGAGGGGGTTTTTTTGTTAGGACTCTACAGCCAGAGTTCATATTTGAAGGCCAGAAGAGATAGAGTTCCTTGTATAAGTACCCTGCATTGTTTATTCATCTTGCACTAATGCTGCCGTGCTGACCTTTCAGCTCTGGAACTGGTATGGCTCCCAGGATTAGGGCAATGTACTTCCTCCAATTTCAATTGTGTCTTACAGAAATATCCATGCTAGAACAGTGCTTCCCATAAGGCTTGCAGGTAGAAGGAGAGGATTGAGGTGTTGCATAGGGGTGACTTAAATTGCTGAAAGCATCACAGTCAGAGGTATTGGCAAGAGTGGTTTTAATATGATGTTGTAGGAGTGCAGCTCAGCATCAAGGTTCACTTTTACTGTATTGCACGATCATTTGAATAATGATCCAAAACTACCAAGGCACAAATCAAAGTTACTATACTACGAGGTTATGTGTGATATTGGTCACTTACCACTAATCTGCCACAGGTAAAGGGTCTCTGTCTCAAGGACCAGACTCGAGAGGTTCAAGAGGAGATCATCACCATGCAGCCGTGGCTGCCTAGCAGGGAGAGCTCAAGGAAGGTTCATTTGGGATAAACTTGTTGCTTTGCAGTAGGATTACATGCAACGGGAAAGGTGTGTGTGAGACTCCTTGTAACCCACAGCTTCCTGTGCTCCTTGATAAATGAGTCTTGGAAAAGTTACCTGCATGGTCGGTGTTCCAAGTGCCTGTGTATTGATGCTCGCAGTGCCACTCTGCTCCTTTAAGCATTTTCAGAGAACAGATTGAAACTAGAGGAATTCTCAGCCTGGCTACAGCTCAGGCCTTTACCAAACTGTTGCTGGCTTGGTTAAGGCTTCAAGTGCATCCGTCACACAGGGTTTTATGAAATAGCATATTTATTCCCTTTCTCACCTCCTGAGTCCCATAGAGGACTGAGTAACTCCCAGCTGTAGCCAAAAAAAATCCTCTGAAGTTAGAAGATACAGAAGACAAAAGGTGGGGCAGAAAGAAGCACCATAGCTGCTTTGGATATTTTCAGATTTCATTCCTCTGAAGTCTGAAAATGGGTGCTGGCAGGGAGTTTCTTTCCTTCACTTTTGAGTTTGTAGGTGGAGAGGGAACAGATGATGGACAGCAGCAGCTCAACTCTGTTCTAGCTAAGCAGTTCAGCACAGTGCTGGGCACTCATCATCAGTGTTGACAGCAACAGAGATGGGGGTGGACAAATGGTACTAGAATAACATGTAAATCACCAGGAGGATGTAGTCCAGCAAATGTGGGAGCTATTCCTGCTTTTTGAGATGCTAACCAACTCCTTACTTTTAATTGAGATTGGCTGTCCATTACCCAAGCGGTTAACCTGTTCTGTGTTCAAGCCATCCTTTTATACTACTGTAGGAGACTAATTGTCTGCATTGCACGGTATTTAATTTCCTTGCCTGATTAAGCTAGAAGGAAAAGGAATGCCATTGTACAAAGAGTGAATCCCTCACTGATTTACTTCATGTTAAGTAGATTTATGTAGAAATTTGTGTTTGCTGTATGAAACTAAATGGTTCCTACCTGCAGTGCCATCTGTCTAGATTAGCCATTCAGGTCAGCAGAACGGTGGCAGCTAGAATTTAATTTAGCTTTTGTTCTTTGCTTTACTTTTGCAGAATACTGTCACCAGTTCAGTTACTTGATGTCTTTGTTGAACATCTCAGTGGAAATGCCAAAGCTTGTTCTTTTTGGGTGATGGACTTCTGATCTGCCATTTACAGGCTGAGCGAGGAGAAAATCTGTGCAGTTTCTCTCTCCTAGCTAAACAAACAAACCAGCCTTAACTGATTATTTACTGTCTCTGTGAGATATGCACTGGATGTTCTTTAAATGTAAAAAGAATAAAGTCTACAACACTTTCATCAGGTAACCATGAAAATACTTTAAGAGATTACAAGCAATGCTATATTGGGATGCTGTAATTAATTTTTATAAATATAAGATTGTATTATAGAGCAGCTTTTCAGAACATTATTTGCCTGGTAACTTGACTGAAAGGGAAAATGCAGTCATATAGCAGAATTGTAGGGCAAGACAGGAGGCAGTACTGAACTGAAGAAATCACCCTGTATGGACTCCTGGATTCAAGAGCAGAAAAATGTTTCTAGTCTGTGACAGCATGTAGGGCTCTAGAGTTCTTGTCCATGATGAGGGATTTGCAGTAATATGTGTTAACATTATGGTTTATTTCCTACGAATTTCATTGAGATTCTTACTTTTCAGCCTGATATATGGTAGAAAAGGACTTTTATTCTGTTTGGATTTTCTTGACGGTAAATCTCTGTACTTTTCTGAAATTTCTGTACTCTAAGAGTCATTGGGGCCTTTGTTGACTTAGAGATGGTCCATTCTTGCACACTCACTTCTGCTTATAAATGATTGGGAGAGGTTTTTAAAGAAGTAGGGATAAATACAAATACATGGAACTTAGCATCTAATGGGTTTATGCTTACTGAACAAAAACAGAAAGCAAAAAGTTTAATGTAATTCATGGGTGGAGGGAAGCAACTGGGAAGGCGTTTTCACACATGCAGTACTTTAAACACATGCCAGAAGAGTGAGAGTGTGATGCATCCAAGCACAGCATTATTGCTAATTAGACAATGATGTAAAAGAAAAAAATCAGTGGTGTCAAAATGTGGACTGACTACCATGCTCAAAGGAGTGTGCTACTCCTCTAAGGCCATAATCAGATGACTCAGCTAGAGAGTTGTTTGGACAGATGGTATCCATGAATTATTCCGATAATGACTTGGTAAAAACTTCATTACAAGGTTCTTCACTGAAGAACTCCAAGTGAAAATGCCAAAGCTTGTTCTTGTCTCTGCACTTGTGTGCTTGTCTGTTCCCATTCATGTCTGGATGGAGGTGATTAGATTAAGACACTGATGTAGTTGCTGTTCAGAGTTTACTTGGTGTTATAAAGCAACTGAATAAAGAGACACATTACCTGCACCTAGTACATTAAGAAAAAAGAAGACTGAACTGCAGTCTGTCGAAGAGTAGTAGACTTAGGAGAATTTAAAGCATCAATTGATAAATTGGGTAAGAGAACAAAATTTTAAGAATGTTTAAAAACTGTTTCTTTTGGCCAAGGAAGTGAATGCAGCTTGCTAGAGTTATCTTTTCTCCGTCAGAATAACCCAAAACTACTTTCTGCTTCACAAAATGATGATATGATGATTGCATAATTTTATTGCATCTGGCAAACCTTATATCAGTTATACTAGTGTGCTTTAACATATTTAAAGTAATGTTCTTCAAATCAGAAGGGCATGAGTCAGATTTCAGGGTGATACATTTCACTTAGATACCATTGGGAATTAAATATCAGGCTTGAGTTTAATTTTCTCTTCCATATATTTGGAAGGCTTGTGGTCATTGATTTTTATGCACAAACACAGAACAATAAGCTGGCTGCCAGAAAATGATTATACCTCCAGTTCATGTTCACTCAATGCTGACCTCTCAATATGTCATAGTTCTATGTACAGGTTAGGATTTGGTTACGTTAATTTAATTTTTTCAGTTTCCTATTCTGTCTTTAGCCTGTATTGTTTACATCAGCTGAACTGGCAAACTGCTAACAGTAAAAACATGAAGTTGACTGTAAACAACTCTAGCAATCCCAATGGATCCTAAATACTGGCACTTTACTGTTTTCTCAAAGGTAACGTGAAAAGAAGAAAAAGTTAAAAGAATAGCAAGTTTTGATCACTGGTTTGTAGAAGAATAAATTCATAACAACAGAGCTTAGTTTGCAGAAGAGTATAGATTTGGCTTTTGAGCTTGGACCTTTGCTCCCCTGCATCCTGTTTCTTTGTCTTGGATGGTAATTACTCATATATGAGGTCAGAACAAGGTATGTGTTGTAAAAAGATAGAAAAAAGTATGACTATGCCTAATATGAATTCACCATTTGTCATTCATCTGTTTTGTTCTTTTTTATATTTCTTCTGTGAGCTTTGTTCAAAAATACAAAATGGAGAGCTTCTAGTCATAACTAAACAAATTAACCATAACTTTAGAATTTAACCATTCACAGAACACTTTGGGTCTTTTCTCATAATCTGTGTCAAAGGCTGGTTCAAGAACACTGTAAAGACCACACATCCATTTGGCTGGATTTCCTAATGTTTATAGATAGTTCTTTTGGCTCGTGTACATTAGGTAGCAGTGAGTGATCTATGAATGCAAGGAGAACATTTCTCGCTAGTTTTATATTTTGAATATTGTGTTGCAACTGTTACTTGTCTTTGTAGTCTTTTGAAGGCTCTGTTTGCTGAGTGTTGATGTGGCAGGTGAGCATATTTGACAAGCACTCTGACTGTTCTACACCTCTCTGATAGGACAAGTGGTGATAAATTTGAGGTATTTGTCCATTGATAAATGAACAGCATTATTTGGGTTTTTACCTTTGCTTGTTATTGAGGTATGATAGATCTTGTAAGCTTAAAGTCTGTAGAATTTTGTTGAAGGCTGTGGGGAGTACAACCTGTTGTGAAACCCCTGTGTGTGTTATTAACACAATCCTGCATTTGCTCTGCTCAGTGGGAACTAGTAGTATCTTTACTAGCGTTAGTTCAATTGAAATGTTACAAGCCCTTAGGCTACCAAAACATTTTAAGTGAGACTTATTTGAGAAGTGTAACCAAGATTTAGGTATTCAACATCCTTCTTCCACATAAGCACCAAATAGTTGCTTCGTTTTCAGTGGAACTAGTTTCCTCTGTCATGTGCTTGCAGATTGCAGCTTTGTGGCTTACTTGGAATCTGAAAAACAGAAGAATAAAGTCTTGAGAGGTTCAAACAGATGTCTTAATGACATGTTCCAAAGATTATATGTATTGTACAAAAATAGCAAGTATTTATAAGTGGATTTTCTCAGAGTTGTTTCTTGTTACTATTGTGTAAAAAGGCAAATGCTTTGCTGGTGTTATCTGAAAAAAAAGAATACTTTTTAAAAAAAATTATGTCTTACATGTTTTACACTTACTTGACAAGCAGTTCTATTGTACCATACTTAGAAGACAAGCAAGTCCATTTTTGATTGATACCAGAAAAACAGGTTAAAAAATAAAAACCATCTTTAGATCTTGTGCAAAGAAGGTATACATTAGAGAAACAATGCTGACCTATCCAAAAATTATAATTGCTTCCACCTTTTTAATACACATGAAGCGTCAGTGTTGTGACTTAATTTGTTGCATGCAGAGTGATAGTTTTCCACATCAGAGTAAATCCTAAAAGCCATGTCTGAAGAAGCCATCACTGTTTTGACAAGCCTCTTTGTGCCTGGCTGCCTGGAGGAGTGCTGCAGCACACCTAACCACTTGTGACAGAGAAAAGCTAACATGGCATACCTTGTTTGCCTTGATGGTGTGAGAAGTGTTTTCTCCTTTTATAAAATGCAGAGCTGAAGAAGCAGGGGAAACGACCTACAACTATTAGTACTTTTACATGCAGAGAAGACTTGCATCTCACATTTTTATTGCTTAATGCCGCCACATTTAAGACATCAGTTTAGAAAAAGAAATTTGAACAGCTGAGCTATACAACAGCTCGGGTATATGCAAAGGTAGCATAGCAAGAACATGATGTAAGAAATTGGGTTTAGTCACATTATTGTACTGTACTACCAGTGAATATGTATTTCTGGAATCTTATTGTATTTAGCTGGAAATAATGGATGGTAGCCACTTTTATCGTTGTATTATGTGTGTTTCCAAAGTGTCTTCAGGATGTCAGTATAAAGGCTTTTTTCTGATTGTTTGAAATAGTTTACATAGATGTTTTGGTAAACCACACAAAATTCATGAGCATAATCTGTTCCATGCAAGTTTCACCACAGCTATAAGAGCAAACCTGGTCTTAGGTTTAGCAGTCCATTTCCAACTGACGGTGATGAAAGGTTTAGCATTTGGTGGAAAGGAATTTAACTACCATTACCTTGTAAAGATGTTTGCCTTCTGCAGACTTTGTAAGAAGAAATGACAAGTGTGGAGCAGAGACCTTTGGGATTGTGCTCCAGGGATGAAAGCCCACGTGAGCTCATGCCCTGTTACTCAACACACAAGTTGCTCCATGTGAAGGAGGAAAAAGCTTTGCTTGGATTTTAACTATACCAGATAGCAGAAAAGTTCACTCCTCGTTCCAGCTGTCTCTGTTTCCTGTTATTTGAGGCCAGTTCTGGGGGAGGTTGTGGTGAAGCCTTAGTATTGGTGTGATTAATCTTACCTTTACGAGCAGAGACTGCAGCTAAATCCATTTCCATTTAGTATGAATCAGGTAGTCATGTACAATAAACAGGTCACATGCCTTACCTGGGACCAAGATGCACACATACAAAAAGGAGCAATTCTTACTGCTTCCCTCACCCCCTGGTCAATATAATCTCATTAAGGAAAGCTAAAATCAAATGTATTTATTGTACTATGTAACAGAGAAAATAGACTATAGAATACATTTAAAGGATCTATACTGAAATATGACCTTTTTCTAAGGTGTCTTTTTTTTTTTTACTTTTTTGTGACCTATGGGGAAAAGTACATTCTGGTTTATGTTCATTGCTGCTGTTATTTCCTTAGAAATAATAAGACACTTGTTTATTTGTATGTGGTTCCTTATCTAAGTTTACTTTAAATAGAGTCCTTTAGATTTTTAGATATTTTGTAAAATGTGAAATAGGTCTATACAGTGTCTCCCCAGGATAACTCCAGCAGTATGAACCTTGAAAGTTTTCAGTGAAGCAAAATTTAGGTTCAAATGTTGAGCCTCTTCAGTTGTGATTTAAAATAGTATTTTGAGCTGTTTATTTGGTCTGAGTTGGTCAAAACCAAATGCAACAGAAGGATGGCATGACTAGAACTGATTTTGCATTTAGCATGTGTGTGTGAAATAAGTATCTTAGGTGGGGGATCAAACTCAACTCTGAAGTCAGCAGTGTTCCCTGTAAATGGGTGATGAAAACATAGAATTCACAAACACAGAAAACACACACACAAAATAAGGGCCCAAAAATACACAGGTGCAGCTCATTTCCTCTTCTACTTCCTTGCCCTCTGAATGTTAGATTAGCTCAAGACTGCTTATCTCACACCTATTTTCCACTCAGTTCCTGTCCATATTTACAGCAATACTTATTTAGCACAGTTATTTTCACAAAAGTTTGTTTCACTGGATCCTGTGCTTTCAGAAAAGTGGCTCAAAATAGGTGCAGCTTCAAAATCTAAGTCTTAAGTTACCATGATTAAAGGCTAAGTTGATGTCAGAACAACTTTGCAATTGTAATGCTTCTGAAGTGATCTCCCATGTGACTAAAAGAAAAACTAGAGAAGAGTCAAATATTGACATTTCCAGGCCAAAGATTAATTCAGATGGCCAGATCTGTCAGGTGGTGGGATCACGGTGACTGCCTATGTTGTCAGCCTGAAATGGTATTTCTAGCCTTAGATTGTTAAGCCTATCAGAAAATTGTGAAACAACTGGAAAGTTTTGAATAATCCGCTCCCAATTCTTACACAGTTACTTTATAGATTTGCTGTCTTGGGGAATAGTGCAGTGGGAAAGGTTAAGAGACCATAATGTGTAATAATTTGGAATTAGCATTCAGAATCATCACCATTTTCATGCCATGCAATTAAAAGATTTTTTTTGTTACACCCTTTTCCTGAAAAAACACTCCAGCCTAATTAATGGAAAGTCATACATTCATTTTTTCACTTGCAAGGACAAAAGTAGTTGTCAGAGATTAGAACTAACAGCAACACGTCTGTTTTGAATGGGGACTGGCTCTGAAAGCCCATTTACTCATTTCACTCCTCACAGTACTTGTTCTTGCCTCTCTGATTCCTGAGCTCATTGTGTATGCCAGTGCTTCACTTCACTGAAGCATGACAAAGACCCAGGCTTCTGATTTCCTTGATTCAGGGAGTTCCTAGCTGTAAAATCCATTTGCTGATAGTTCTGCCCTCCAGGGCCAAGCTGTAGTAAATATATTCTCACTGAGTGTGATTTCACAACAAAATGCTAAACTAATACAGTGCTCTATTCTAGTGGAATGATATTTAATATTGTTTTGTGTACTTCAGCAGAAAAATGAGCTAGGGACATACTCGCACCAAAACAGAGCTTCATTGCTCACAGTGTCTTTTAATAATGGAGCTCACTGCCATTGTCTCAGGGTCACAGCAGGTCTCACTGTGGCAGGTGTTTGCTGAGGCTGGTATCACAAAGTGTGGACAGTGCTATGAGAAAATGAAAACAGGATTGCCAGCTTCCCCTGTGCTCGTTTGCAACCTTTCCACTGTCAGGCATGTTTTGATGTCTCGCTCTCAAAACCTGGATTTGATGCAGGAAGCAGTTGGGCATGTTAATGTTTCATAGCTTTCTATGTTATCTGGAACAAAAGAAAACGTGTCCCTTTAAATGAAGTTATGGTGCCTTGCTTAATGGCAGCTCCAGAAGTGTTTGTTCCTGCAAAATGAGGAGTCCTGATTCAGCAAAGGTCTCTGTCCCAGATTCATCGCAGCTCACTGCTGAAATTGAAAGCAAAGCATGCAAAATTCATAGGGTCCTGTCTAGCTGCATGCAGTGGGTTTGCAAAAGCATCTATGACTCTAAAAATTGTAAGTGTTTTTGATGGGACTTGAATATTTAAGTTTTTTGAATGTGAGTGATTTTTAAAAACTTTCCTCAATTTCATCCCTGTAGCTGAGCTGTAACCTTTGTATTCCGTTTGACTGATAAGCTGCCAATAAAAGTGAAATCAGAATTAATTAGATGTTTTGCCTTAAAAGGAACTCCTAACTTTTCAGAGAGGAATTTAGAAGAGAAGTCCATTGACCCTTACACACAATGATGGCAATTGTGGTTGTGATATTCCTTGTTTATTTCATTCAAATTTGTGGGGAAAATTTGATCTAGAGAGTTTGCTGCATTTTTTGGATGTTTGAAGGTGAAGAAGCAGAAACTGATCCTGCATGACAGCTCATGTTAGGCTGAAACAACATAAGCAAGTTCAAACCACGGGTTTTGCTTGACAATAAAAGCAAGCGCAGACAAACACAATATTTTTAGAGAAACATTGAAATTGTGATTTGCCCTATTCACTACTAGCATGGAAATACTAAGATATAGATTCCAAGTATGAACTAAGAGGGCAAAGCAACCAAAATAATTCTGTGATTTTTTTATATTACCCCACATCACCCTATTGAAATTAAAAGTGGTTTTCTAAGGAGTGTGTGGCACAACATGATAGATTTACTGCTTTGTATGATCAGAAAGTTTTCAGTTAGGTGAATTTTAGTGACGAAAGACTGTCATACTGACAAAAGTTATTCCATGACTTTATGACTTGTCATGACTCTTCTTAGAAGAAGTTGCTTTATAATCCAGGTCCCAGGAAAATAATTTATTACATCTTTTGAGCAGGAATTTTTAATGTGGATGGAACTGAAGAATGTTGTTTGCATTTTTATATTTTATAATTCAGAAACAGCCAGAAGGATTTTTATGACTTTTTTTTTAAGTTCACATGAATAAAATACAGTTCTGTCAAGTGCTTGACAATTCTGTCAAGAAGAGGTTTTAGCATATAGTAGTATTGTTACAGATCTTTTTATTGCTTGGTGCAATTTACTTAGGAAAGTTGCATATCTCAGGGCAGGATATTTGTGTCAGCTAAAGAGGTTATATTTTGGGAAAGGAGATACTATTACATGAGCACTGAGCCAGATCTTCTAATTAATTTTTAATCACAGTAAAAACAGCAAGTATAGGTAAAATTAGGATTTCTTTATCAGTCTTGAGGCAGTACTGATGCAGTTTTGTTAGAATGCAGTTTTGTTAGAATGCTTTTGGAAGAACTTTCTTTACGTAAGTAGTGTTTCTCAGCAAGGCATCTGTAGGTGGGGAATAGAGGCATGTCGAGGGGCAGGGGGTGGGCAGGTAGGCATCCCTCCATCAGCATCTCTCTGGTGCAGGAGCTAGGGAGCACTGGGTGAAACTGGCAAGAGCTGAGCTAAAAACATTTTTTTTCACAGAATAGGTATTGTACTTCTGAAAATTATTCCCACAGGGTGTTGTGAATGCTCAGAGTTTAAAAGCATGTCCCTTAGGTCAGTGGGAGGTTGGGTTAGTAGGACTTGGAAGAGAAAGTCATGGTAGGTTAATAAGTAGAGGAAAACAGGAAATCTCTTGAGCTAAAAATAGTTGATATAGAGAGTATCAGAGGTGTTTATGTTCTGTTGGAAACTGGTTTGAACCAGTCTGTTCATTTTGGCTTTCTAATGGAATTAAATGTTCCAAGACGGTTAGTTTGCCCTGGGATGCCAGATGAGTTGGTGAGTAGCAATTGTGCAAAGGCGAGTAGCATGTAGGGGTCTAACAGGGCGGTGCGTGGGGGCCACACCGGGCTGTCACACAAAGGGCGCGCAACTGGAGCTTCTATCAACCCCTTTCCGGCCCTTGACTGACTTGCTGGATGGAAAAGGAAAGTGGGTTCAGATTCACTAATATTCCCTGTTTCTGATGCTCTAACAGCAGAATTTTCCTGTATGGTTTTACCTTCATAAAGGTGATTACTTGATCCTCAAACTAAAAAGAAGCAAAGCACTTAACAGCATTTAAATTTCAAAGAGCAGAGTAGAATTATGGCTCTTTTTGTGAGGTACCAGTTCAGTATTTACAGCAATATTCTTTGACAGTCATCCAGAGAGGAATGCTAGCTGTGGATTTTCATAAAGTACTGTGTCTTTAACCACAGGTCTCCTGTGGTAAAAGTTCCTTCCTGCTTTATTCAGGTGACTGTGTAAGTTCTCTAGCTGGGCCAGTTTGCTGTGTGGTTTGAGATCTGGGGCTTTTCTGATTTCCATATGTACAAGAACAAGAAGTGAAAGATAACTTTATAGGCTGTCATTTTTTGATCAATAGATTTTGGTGCGAAGTTTCACTTGCAACATAATCTTTTGAAGTACATGGTTTATTATATATTACCGTTGTGATTTTAACTTTGCCATTATTTCTTCTTGTCTGCTATTTTTATGGAACTGTCAGATCCTCAGATTAGAAAAGCCTATTGGCTAGAATCTTCCTATTAATCATATTTTGCTACTTGTTGTATTGTTTCTGTTAATCTATCATGGAATTTATTGTTTTAGATCAGAAAACTTAATTGAGCTCACGTCTTGTAGTATATATCTTTCTCGTTAAGACTATATTAAAAATTTTTCCCTCCTGAAGAAAACGTGTCCACAAAATTATAAACAATGAAAGCAATTAAAAGGGTTGCAAAAGTAGTCATTATCAGTAGATGGCACAAGCTCTGTGGTTCGGCATTACTTGCACAGATTCCATTTTGAGTATCATTGTGTCAAGGCAGAGATTTGCATTTTAATGGAGAAAGCGTGAAGCGAGGGTCCTGTACCTGTTGGATTGTTGTTTAACAAAGGGGCTTTGTTCAGAGCCCAGAGTATTTTGCTTTAAAGAGCTGGTGGTGAAGTAGTGCAGGACAGGGCCGCACTTTGCTGCTGCAAAGTAGGACATGAGGGTGCATTTGTGCTTCACACATACATGCACCTCTCAAGCTTTACACTTTTCTTCAACTGTTTGCTCTAGCAAAGCTGAATTGCACTGTGGTGTGTTGAATAGAAATTGCTTCAATCCATGAGAGAAGTGGAAAATACAGCTTCCCTTGCACATCAAAGTAGGCATAGAGGTAGCCAGAGTATTCTGCAGAAAGTCACCCCGGGAGCTACAATTTCATCTCTCTTAACCTGAAAATGGGAGAGTGGCTTTTAATTCCCACTTCTTCCTTTAACAGTCCCCCAAATTGTTCCCTGTAGGATTCAGTGTTTCATACCCTTACCTGGATTTTACTACACTTTAGGTTTGGGGGGGAGTTTCACTACTCTGCAGTGTTTCTAGGGAAATGAGGCAGTTTCATTTTGGGAAATTGAGGCAAACCTCATGCTCTATTTGCAGGCTTTGGGAATGCTCTGTTAATCTCCCATGTCCAGTCACCGGCTGGACAGGGAGAGCACGTTGGCTGTGTGTTTTGGACTGTGCTGCACAAGCCTTCAGTGAGCTGGCTTAGATGTTTCTGTGCAGCAGTGACACTCCCATGCATATCTGTGGCTCCTTCACATTGATTTTGAAATTCTAAGTGGCCTCAATTGTAGACAAAGCAAGAGCTTAGAAAAGACTGCTTTACATCAGATAATATTTGCGGTTTTTTTAAATATCAAGAAAAACAGAGACTAGCTATTCTCTTACTTTAACTAGGGTGCCACTTTTCTTCCCAGCACACTGAATTGATATTTTGGTAAGAGGAGACTGAGTGTGTGATATAGCTCAATATGTAGGCTGAATGCAAACATAATCTGAGATCAGAACAGAATGTGAGCAGAGCTTTGAAGCGACTTCAGTTGATCAAAACCTGTGAAACTAAACACAAGGCATGTGTTTGACTGCAGCTCTGAGAGTAGTTGTCCCCAAGAAGATACACACACCAATCTTTCATGGAGTTGTTGCATTTGTTTCTCCTTGTTTTCGTGTAATACAGAGTAATTTGGGATAAAAGTGCATTTTTCACAGGGAGCAAAAAATCTTACTGGCAATGTGAATGTTATTCCTCTTGGTCAGAATTAGCAGTCTGTGTGTGTGTGCATTAGGGAATTAATGTACCAGTCAAGAAAATAGGGATGTGTTGGGACAGTGGGTTATGCAACTGCTTGTAGAAGTTATGTATCCCAGTTTAAAAACAGTTAAAATAACACTCTAAACAATATCAGTAGCCATGAATATAGTCCACTAAATCCCCTGAATAATAATTGGAGGTACAGAAGTAAATAGGTGCACTGGTATTTTCAGTTTAATAAAAGTGTCAGACTCTCATAAGGCAGCTCTCAGATGACATAAATTGATTTCAGGACTCCAAATCACTATCTGAGGATGTGCCCCACAGAATATAATACAGTCAAGGGTTGTGCGCACAGTCACAAACATTCAATGTCTTTAAGCTGTAATTGTTGCTTAGAGAGAGCTTTCTATTTTAGGTTTATATAGTATCACTCCTAACTGTGTTAACTTCCAGCTTTCAGCATAAGAATTGATAGCAAGAGTAAGGTCCCTTGTGGAACTTTTATCTCTTCTCAGTGAAAATCCTGATGTCTTTTTTGTTATTATTCTTTTTTTTTTTTAATGCTTTCTTGCAATTTCATTATTGTTTCTCAGTGCTAACTGAGGTAGGATTTTGCGAGGTGGAAGCACAGGTAAAACAGAGACATAATGCAGTGTGTTGAATGCCACAACAGAAATACAAAAAGAAATTTGTTTTCAGAAGGAGAGCATACTTTGCACTCAGTATAAGCTCATAAACCACACACACTTTGCTGCGCCCTACTATCCTTTTTAATGTCATCACCTTGTTGGTAATCTTGAAGAATCCTGACATCATTAATAGGTGAAAAACTCCTGGCCTTGACCTAAATTCCCACTTGGCATGCAGTTCCTGCTGATGGCAGTGGTGGAGTGCTTGGATGTACACAGTGCCTCGTGGTCCTTTGCTTCTGGGTAATAAATGGTTTTCCAATCAACCCACAGAACTCCTTCCCTTCTACAGCTGTGGAGACATTAGTGACAAATATATGGCTTCCAGGATAAGAGTCTCCTGTGAGACAGCAGCTGAAAAATGCATAAAGGCTGTATTTACATTACAGAGCAGATACCCTGCAGGGTGTGTGTCAGTCTGGATTCCCAGGCAGGGTCTCTGGAAGTCCTTTTTATGGGAAATGCGGATGTATATGTGGGAATGGAGCAACTGTACTTGCTGGTGGGTCCCCTCTGTGGTCACTGGTAGTGGTCTAGACAGATGACAGAAACTGCTTTTCAGGCAAAAACAGCCTCTGGAACAACAATCTTGAAACGATTTCACGTGCAAGTTCATTCTATGTCCTTCCTTTTAGCAATTTTAAGTTGCTTTTGTGTATGTCTATCAGCTAGATTATTTTTAACACTGTTGAGACCAGAGTTTTCATGCCTTTATTCATGCCTTTATTCATTCAAAAATATTCATTTTATCTTGCAAACACTTGCATCGTAAAATATAGGAATATAATATATCTGTTGAAAAGAGTTCCGAAGGCTGTTGGAAATAGTTTCTACAGTAAAGGTACTCATTTTTGAACCTTGCACTTAAATCATGTCTCTGCTTACTGCTAAATTAATTTTCTATTAAATTGTCATTTTTTTAAGTGCCTGATAATATTTTCTCCTAAACTGTCTACTAAATTCATCTCCTGATGCTGTAGGAGTGACATCAAGTTCCTGCTGAAGACGGTTGAAAAACCTCTATTAACTTACTAGGTAGACAGAGCAGAAGCAAGATTTTTGCCACAGATCTTTAACAATCAGCCTTCTGTCTTTGTTTCGTAAGTTATTCCATGTACTTAGTTGGAGAAAAGAAAGTAGCAATTTCCATGTGGTTAGCTGGAGAAAAGAAGGTACCAGCTTTGTGAGGGATGTGTGTTGGGTGATGTATCTGCAAGGTAACTGGCAGCCAGTGTTCTTGCCATCCCAAGCAAGGAAAAAAGGGAGGAATCCAAAAAAAAGCAGCACAGCATTTTGTATTGCAGTTGTAAAATTCACGTCTGGACGTAGGGAGGAGTTTGAAAAAGGTTTTGTCACAGTCTGGAAACACTAAAAACGTCTCTAAAAACACAGACTGAGACACGAGCCTAGTGCTCATCAAATCTCCTGTTGTAGACAGGTTTTATCTGCAGGAATCAAGGAAGGGGGAAAAAATTGTCTCATTTTCTCTTAATTTCTCTATTCTCCATTTGTGAGTGCTCGAGGACTCTAGAATAATTCAGGTGAGACCGGGGGAATTTGTGGGGCTTGGAGCTAATAACTGGGAAACAAGCATCAGGCCATAACTGCAAACTTTGAGGAAAAAAAGATGCAAGATCTACGAAATTTGAAAGATGCTGTGTAAGAAGGTCAAATTGCAATGGATTTGAGTTCTGATGGAAACAGCAGAACAACTCCACACATACAAGTCCATCCATTTGCTACAGCAAAATACAGCTGGCACGATTAGCTTCATGTAAAACAAAAACACCTGCTCGGAGCATGTTCTCCAGGTTTGTCTCCTGCTATTAAAATGGGAGGTAGAGGATGGGCTTTGGATTCAGTTGTTGTGCAGCATGGGACTTCTCTTCAGTGCTGGGAACAGAGTCTACAACAAGCCTGTGAACATGGAGCTTGGTTTCTTTCTTGGCAGTCTTTTGTTCTTGTTTCCTACCAGAAAGAAGAGGGGGAGTATCTGCAATGCCAGAGAGCAAAAATAACAGGTCATTTTAACTACAATGAACATGTATTTAGAGTGATCTTTTACAAAAAGTTGGCTGTTGCCCCAGACAGACGATTTTTTGGAGTCTGAAACACAGAGGAGTAGTAACTTAGCAACAGATCAGCTGGTGGGACTTGGCTGACCTAAGGAGGCTGATGGAAGGGTCCCCTGGTGAGGAGGAGGAGGGGGTCATAAAACAAGAGTGCTTGAAGTAGCAAGGTTTGGAGAGGAGAAGAAAAGGGAACAGATTGCCTTAAAAAGGGGAAACTGGTGCCCTTTTCTCAAGAAAAGCTGTGTGCTGAACATCTGACCTAGCCCCAAGGAATGCTGAAATATGGCAAGGAATTTGAAGGGCAGTAGGGCGTGCAAGCATCTGTTGTTTCACAGATATTTGTAATTTTTATATGTTCATCTTCATTAGGTAAAGAGTCTAGACGCCTTGAAAAATTTAGAGATTGTATGAACTTTAAATTGTCCCCTTATGCACAAGGTTGGGTCTCATGACAAATTAATGC
This sequence comes from Callaeas wilsoni, assembly GCA_013398955.1. NCBI lineage: Eukaryota > Metazoa > Chordata > Aves > Passeriformes > Callaeidae > Callaeas > Callaeas wilsoni. The sequence goes on along the minus strand of VWPU01000033.1, from coordinate 100,692 downwards.
CTAAGGAATTACAGGGTCTCAGGAGCCAGCCCTGCTCGTACAGCCCTCACACTGCAGTCCTGGGAAGGGTGTCGTAACTAGTCTCTACCAAGCAAGAGCACCACAGAAAGAAACTGGGGGTTTTGCAGGGATCTAAGAGATTAAACCAAACAGCCTAAACACTGGGGGACACCAAAGCAAAAATGTGGCTATCTGGCATAGGATAATAATTGAGACCTTGTATAACCTAAGCTAAGAACTCTAGTTTTCAGGATAGAAGCAGAATTGGATTCTTCTTTTGTTTATTAACTTGTGGGATTTTTTTAATACCACACATTTCAGCTTCAGCTTTTTTTTTTTAACCATCTTGAAATGATAGGAGAAGAGAAAAAGCCATTTTCTCTCTGTATTTGCCAAAACCATTCTTTTATACATCTGCAATGATAAAAATGCAGGAAGATGGTGTCTATATTGTGAGTCTTAGTAGAAGACAGCGTGCTTTTCTTCACCACTGAAGCAATTTTCCAGTGCTAATTCTTGGTTTTGGAAGAGGAAGTTTAAGTGGTGATGTTTGTGGTTGACAGGAGATAAAAATGGCATCGGTTCTCTCTGCAAAACTTGCTTGCTTCAGTGGATGTTGGGGCATGGCTTGTATACTTCTCTGTATTTGTGGGAAGTTGCCTCTCTGTGTTTATACCGCTGCTCTTTTTGCTGGTCATGGAAGGTCAGCTGCTACCTTTTATTTTGTGTGTACACTTCTATGTCAAACTCAGGACATCAGGATGGTTCCTCTACCGCTCCCTGGAGCTCCCACAGGATTCTCTCATTTCTGGTGTCTCCAGGTCTTTCCCAAGGGTCACAGCAGCTATCTCCAGATACTCTCAATGTCTTTTTTCTTTTTGAATCCCACAAAAGAAAGAAAAAGCTTGTCTTCAGCTTGGTCTGCTAAGTGTAAAGGACTGGAGACAGCTGTGCTGCTCCACTGATGTTTAAGGAATTACTGCATTTTCAAAGTACTGCTTGTAACACAGGAAGCATTTATCTTCAGCCACGGATGCCACAGGTGGTGTCATAAATATCCCGTGTGTGTACAAACAAAGCTCTCTCTTCCTAGGAAGAACATGAACTATCTAACCTGCCAGATTTGAAGTTTGAGGGTTATCTTCTCTTAAGACTGCCTGAAGAGAAGGCTTAATATTCTGACTATTGTGTTGAAAAGCAACATAGCTTGATTTGAATGTTATTTTTTCTTGTTTATAAGTTGCTTTCTCTTTCTTATTGGTTCTCTTTTTTGTCTCTCTCTGTTTCATTTTCTCTGATTTTGGTGGCTATTTATATTTTTCTGGTAAATCTTTCACTGGCTTAGGAGGTTTTTTCCTTTTCTTTTTTTTTCTTGTTTCCTTTTTTCCCATTTTCCTGGTTTTTTTTTTCTTCTTTCCTTTTTTTCTTTTTTGAAAATGCCTGTTGCATATTGACTCCTGTGCTTAAAACATTTGAAGAGTTGATAACAGTGACACTTTTACTACTGAATATAGAAGAGAATTAGGCTTATTGATATATTTTTGCTTTGTAATTCAGTGAAAGTCTGTTCATATACACCCTACAGGGACTCGACTGTGACTCGAGTATGCAACAAGATGTGATGATGCAGATGAAATTCTGTAATTACAGTGCATTAATACATTCTGTATGTCATTTTGGAGTCTGCACAGTATTTCAGGCTGTGATATCTATATTCACATCAATTAATTTGACAGAAAGCTACAATGAAAAACACAATGTCTTTCAAAGACTGGCATCCTTGCTAGATGCTTTGTGAAACAAAAGGTTTACATGAAGAATTTCTCTGGCCACTTTTTCTGTTCTGGCTATATAGGACATTGCCTTAGAAATCTACTGGGCTGGTAAAGGATATTCTGGTACATTGATTAGATAAGAGACCTTCCAGGCATTAAACATGAGACAAGAGACAGCTCATTCCCTAAAATTTCTTTCTGTTGGTCTTAATAGGTTTCTCCTAGTTATTTGCCTCCATTTTAACTCAATGGGTACATAGCTTGGGTGTGAGTTTTGGCATACACAATCCTGCACTGATAACTCTGAGGACAAATTATTTGATTAAGCTTCTCAAGTTCTTTGGAGGCAAAAGAGCCTCTTTCCAAGCCCTTTTTGTGCCAATACTTTGGAGTTCTGCAGAGCTCTAGTTTGCATGGGTTTCTACTTCTTTTTTCTTACATTATCAAAAGCAATTTGGGTGTTGTGTATTTTTTCTAAACTGGACATTTGCATCTTGAACAATGACAGTTTTTTATTATATAAGGCAATCAAAAAGTTAAACTGGTGAAGAAGGAAAATCTGAATGTCTTGACTAGTTAAATAGCTGAACATATAGAGCAAAATGAAGTGGAATATAAAAACGTAAATAAAAGCTGTCCCTAAATCTTCTAAATTGTGTATTTCACTGAATCAGGCCAAAGGGTCGTAGTTGCTGTTTCAGTATGAGTGCATGGGTTATGATGAACAACACCATGATATTAAATAATCTCTTCAGGTAACATTTATTTTCTGTCTAAGGCAAGTCTTTTGTGTTAACTTTGGCAATTTCCTTCGTATACTACAATGTAAAAGTAGTATTAATGAGTAAAACTTCCTCTCCCTAGAAATATCAATGCCTTGTCATAGAAATAAGGTTGCCATTCACCTATTAAGATTTTAATTAAGTCAATAAATAACCATCCTGTGTTTCTACAATGGAGGACTGCTGAAGTATAAAAACCTCAGTTCAGTCTCTTATGTTGAATCATTTGTTGTTAGACACTGAGTTTGGTAGCGTGTGTTCATCTGTTCTCTCATCCTTCTCTTAAACATTTTATTTCCTCTTGTGTTCACTCATATCACAGACAAACCTAGGTCACTGAGGACTCCATTGTTTCCAAAACTGTACAGCTTGAACTGCACAGGAGACCAGTATTTTATTATTTTTTTCCTACTTTGCCTTCTCTAATGGGAAGGGAAAATGATGTGAGGTGTGTGTCCCTTGGGCTACAGAGTCCCATTCTATGATTTGCTTTTTGCAGCATGCTGGCAGGTTATGGGTCATGTACAGATCTTGGGAAGAACTTCCAAAGCAAGAGAATCTGCTTGTATGTCAGTGCTTTTCTCCTTTCTTCCAGATGTGCCAAATCACCGTCATCGTTAGTGAAATGATTTTTAGTGATGTGTCAAAATTTAACTTATTCTTTTGGTATTTCCATTGCATCAGTCATACAAAGCACTTGTAGGACTGCAGAACCTGCTGCTGAAGGGAAGACCCCATTTGAATTGATAGTGAAGAAATTATTAAGTCAGCTGGGGTATGCTGAGTACTCGTGAGCTTGTTTTCCTTTATTAACCTAAACTCTCCTAAAGTACAAGAAGCACAAGTGCAATAGTCTGCAACCACCCTAGGGTAAGAACTGTGAACAAATTGCCCACGGAAGGCTGAACTGCAGGCGTGACCGAGGGTCAAATTCTGTATTTCTGTATTGATATTCTGATATTCTAATTCTGTATTGATGATATCTCTTCCTGGGTGGGGTTTGCTGCTCGCTAGTTCAGCATGAGTTAGCCAGAGCCTGGTGCTCCACAGTGTAGCAAGTCAATGAATTCATGACCCAGGTCCCAAGGTCCTTGTTCATCTGTCAATCTGTACTTCTCTCTTCTGTCAGTCTGTCCTGACTACCTTGCTGCTGAAGTAGAGACAGCCTGGAAATTGCAAGTTTCATGTTAATCTATGATGTGACTTCTAATTTTTCAGGAATGTTTAGGTATTTTTAACCAGTTTGTTACAGATAGATATTTGGTCTTTTTTATCTCTCTTGCCCCTTACCTCTCAAAACAAAGCAAAAAAAAAATTCTTTTTTTTGTTCTTGAGTTCCTCAGCACTCATCAATGTATCAATTCAACCAGCACTCAGGGAATACAAACCTTTCAAGCATTTTAGGCAGTAATGGAAATCCCAGTATGAAGTACACTTGCATCTTGCTGGTTTTCATATTCTTTAAACTATAATTCCCCTGCAATAGCATTTTCTCTTCTTTATGATTTCACTAAAGCTTTTGAATTTCAAAACATATTGAATTTTAAGGTTTCCTATTCACACTGCTCACTCATTCCTCCTTAACCAGCAAAATTGTCTCAATGCTCCACAATTGGCTGCTGTGACAATAACCTCTTTTCAGCATTAGAGATTATTTTAAAATAAATCCACAATAAATCCAATTTCTAAACATCCTCAGCATCACACGCTGCTGCATGAAGTTACACATACTGTGAGTATGTGTTCAGTGAAATGTGAATATCCAAAATACCCATCACAGGAATTACACGATAGAGTTTAGATGCCTTATTAAATTTCCAAAAAAGGGAATTTACACTCTAATAGAGAAACAAAAAGAGAAGGCAGGACACTAAGCAGTCAATTGAAAAACAATGCCAGATTGCTATGGGCAACAGGTAATAAATACAGTGCCATGTCTACCTTTTTTTTATTATTATTATTCCTGCTTGCCAGGGTAACCACGTTTAGTAGGAGGTCAGTTGTGGCAAGTAACCTTCAAGTGATAGTTAATAGCAGTAGTCCATTTGTAACTCTTGTTTTCTTCCACAGACCTATTTTTATAGGTGCATTGTATAGCTCCTTAGACTCAGACATTCTCTCTACACTGTTACACATATTTAGAAAAAAAATAGGTGGTAGAGCTTTGTGTAAAATGTTACAGTCCCTTTGAGGCTGACACATTTTACTGGGTATGAAGACCTGCCCCAAGAGCGTTGCCCAGCATGCACATGCAGCAGAGTGTGCACAGCCTGACTGGCAGAGACTCCAGGGGAAAGAATAAAATGGGATTCCTTTTGTAACTGGCTGCTACTGTCCTTCCAGCTGCTGCTCGGGACCCTTCAGCTCCCAGGCTCTTGTAAAGTTACCCAGTCTTTACACTCAATAGCTGCTTTCTGTGTGATGCTGGGGGCAGAGAAGATGAAGGGGAATGAGTTAGTTAAAAATTGCTGTATGTCCTGTTGGGGGGAAAAAAAAAAAACCAACAAAAATTCTCTTAAAAAACTGAAGTGAAAAGGTGTAATCCAATTGCTTGATAGTAGCTCCAATACCTCAGTTTCCTTATATTGCTTTTCTGTTATGTATTGTGGTATTATTGATAGTACTGGCTACAGGGTGTCTGAAAGAGAGATGGGAGCAGGAAAAAAACCCAGTCCACTAATGCATTGCATCCCACGTTCATTAGCATCTCGTTTTACTATAACGCAGCAGGTATGTCTGCATAATGCAAACCTTGGCCCACTGCTCTAAATGATAAACCTCAGTAACTATGCCTCTGGATCCTGACTGTGGGTTAGGAACACCTAATGGGCTGAGCAGGTAATTGCAGTAGACTAACATTGCTGGTATTAAATAAGAACATGATGCTGTAGGAAACTACACACTGAGCATCAGATGTAGGTTGCTTTGCCCTTTTTCTGTCATACTTTAGTCTTTTTTCGCCTTGGCTCTTTTTGTCATTTGCTCCTTCTTTCTTGTTTTGAGAACTGAAGGTGCTCACTGAAAAGGTAATATTTGAGATCTGTATTCATATCAAGTTATAATCTTGTAGCAGCTGCCATTAAAACAGCTGTCAAATACAGTCTTAGTGAGCTGTGCTTGCTAAGCATTTCCCAGTACTGATGTTACTAGCACAGAAGCAGGCTGATTACTCCAGTTTGATTGGCTCTCCTCACCTTAAATTGAGAAGAAAAAGTGTTACACACTTTTTAAACAGAAATTACATAGATCAGAAATTACATAGTTATTTGTCTTTATGTCTCTCTTGAAGCAGAAGTAGGTCTCAATGCATGTCATATCATCAAAAATTATTTTTATGGCTTTTAGCTGGCACTCGTTTACCTTCTGCAAGCACCCACTAATTGTGTTTGAGTCATCAGCCAGGGAATATATTTCTTTCAGATTTATGTGAAACACTTGTGTTTGTTCAGCCTTTCCCCAGGTGAGACAGATTTTATGATATGTAGCACACAATTCAGTGCATTGTGTTGTTCAACCCATATATGTTTATATAAAATTCTGAGAGGATACAGTGTTGAATATATGAATCTATCTATCCATCCATCTGTCTATCTGCTTTTGGGGATTGCATGGAAAGCACTTAGAGTTGAGATCAGGCTGTGGTAAAGATGGAAGGAAGACAATACCATAGGTCAGGTAGGATGGTCTCTAGGGGCAGAGACCCCATACCACAGCAGGTTCCACAAGTATGTGTGACCCCAGGTACGGATCACATAGATCTACTCTCAGAAAGATTCTGCAAGGACGGATGACTGCTCACTGTTAGTCTGTTACTGTTCAGCAAGCAAACAAAGCTAAGAGGACTAGGTATTTTCCGTAAGATACGGAGCATTTCAGGGAGAAATACAATATAAAGTTAAGGCAAATAAACCCTATTTCTTTCAGTAGCATTTTCTGTTAACTTGCATTTCATGTTGTATAATTTTTTGCTCAAACACCAGGAGTTTCTCTTCATAGCCAACAAGACGATTAGAGGAATGGAGCACCTCTCCTGTGAGGAAAGACTTGAGAACTGGGATTGTTCAGCCTGGAAAAGAGGATTTGGGGTCACCTAATTGTGGCCTTCCAGTGCCTGAAGGGAGCCTACAAGTAAGATAGAGAGCCTTTTGCAAGAGCATGTAAGGACAGGACACGGGGGGATGCCTTCAAACTGAAACAGGATAAGATTAGATTAGATATTAGGAACAAATTCATTACTGTGAGGGTGGTGAGACACTGGAGAAGTGGTGGATGCGCCATCCCTGGAGGTGTTCAAGGCAGGTTGGATGGGGCTCTGAGCAACCTGATCTAGCAGAAGGGGTCACTGCCCACAGCAAGGGGGATGATGTTTAAGGTCACTTTCAACTCCATCCATTCTGTGATTCTACAATGGAAATATTCAGGTGAAACACAATGTGACTTTATATTACATAACAGATTATTAAAAAGAATTTTATTTTGCTGAGTTGAAAGTACTTTCGTTTGACTTTTTAAAAATAAGCTTGGCGTTCTTTTTCTCTATTGCCACCTTCTTTCCTCTCTTTGGGGGTCTGGATTGTCAGAGGGCTTGTAGAAGCCAGGAAAATGAACTTCACATTGCTTGTGTGCTGTATGCAAAATGGACCCGAATTAGACTGGACTATGTCTCTTTTAGCTGTTTTATGTAAATGCAGAGTGTATTTCTGAGACAATGGACAGTTTGAAAGTAGTAAATATACAGCCGTCAAATAAAACCAGCTGTCACTGAAATACGTGAGATCAGCAAAGCACCTTAAAATGAAATTATTTGTCTGAACAGAGTAGTGTAGAGGTCACTAACCAAATGCATAATTGTCTTTTTGGGAGAGAGAGAAGAGCTTTCACTTAAATTGATGTCCAGAGGTCTCAAAGTAGTTTGCCAGCTCTTACCAAGTCCTGAAACTTGCTTGCAGAATCAAAAAATTATCATCTCTGTTTTAGGAAAAAAGGAGATAATCTCTCTGGCAGAACCTGTCTTCTCATTTGCTTTCTTTTACTTAAACTACAGTATCATCATCCTTCAGTTCATAAATTGCAAGATGTACCTTAGCTGAAAGAATAATGCAGACTGGCCAGAGTACTAGTGGCAAAATTATAATAGTTGAATCTGAAAACAAATACATGCACCATGCTTTAATTCATTTAGAGTCAAGCAAAAATAAGAGAAGAACCTTACTTGGATTTGAAAACTAAATTCTGCAGAGGCTAGTTATTTATCTGATTGACTAGAGCTGTAATTTACATGATACCTGCTTCAGAAGGAAAAAGGTTTACTTTTTTTTTTACGTTTTTTACATTTGCCTTTTACATTTTTCCTGCTTTTGTTTTTTGTAAAGTGCCTGATATTACCACATGCTGTAGCAGTGTTCGCCCACAGGAGTGTTTCACTATATAATTTTTGCTGGTGTGAATATGCACAGCCATGAGAATAGTAGCTTTTTAGTAGACACAGTCGAATCCAGTACAGGTAATAACTGCTATTTCAACTGTTTTTCTCATTCTTTAGCTTAGCTATTGTTTAGGAATGCAAAGATTTTAAGAACCTGAATATAAAAACCTGTATCTGAAAACTCTGACTATTGTTAGCACATGTATGTGGAACATATTCTAGAAATACCATGGTATTTCGCAGATTTAGGCACTTTATCCTATTCCTCTTTAATTCAATACATTTTTAAAAGTTGCCTAGATAGAGCAAAACTCCTGCTAGTTTCTATAAAACAAGAAAAATTTCTGAGCAAGAAAAATTTCCAGATCTAGGGCAGAAGAGCAGAATCTCGGAAGCCACCACAGAGCTTAGAAACTTCTGTTACTTGAGTTCAAATGGCAAACAATACTGTGATCCTCGGCATCTAAAACATAATTCTCATGCAAAATACAGCAGCTGCTTATATGTTAGGGTAGCACTCTGCAGTGTGTACACAGCATACAGGGTAGAAAATGAGGAATAATGTATTGATGCCAGAGAGCCTGAGACCAACGATAAATCATAAAATTTCTATCAGTAGCATCTATGCAACTATCTCAGACTCCAGCCCATGACATCCTTGCCAGTAATCTAGAGCACAGGGCTTTGAAACAAACGGTACTGAAAGACTGAATGTTCTTTTCCTCAGCCAGACCATGTTTTCCTCATTACATGAAAAGGGATTGAAATTTGCCTGGGCCGTGACCACATTCGATGCATTTACTCAATGCCTTCTGCATCCTCTTCCTTTCCTTCCAGATAAAGTAACTGATTCTTTCAGGAGCCCAAAACCTTGCTAAATGCCGTTTGTTTACTCTTCTCACTTAAGCATTAGCTGTTCCATTCTGCTAATCATGAACTTTCCACAACTGTCGTTCTTCCACTCATTCATTACCCTTTTAGGTGTGTTTCTGTCTACCTGTTATTTACTCTGCAGCATTTGAAACATTTCACACCCCTAGATGATATCGTGGTCATCTAAAACAATAATTATGCTTTACAAAATTACCTGCTTATATAATTTGCTAAGAGAATCAAAGAGCTCTTCAGAGCCAATGACTTTTTCTTGTTTTGGAAAAAAAAGAACTTTCATATGTGCCATCTAGGAGAAACAAAAGCAGAAATAAACAGGTATGAGGTGTAAAATTCTGTTGTATTTCCTGTCAGTCAGTCACTTAATGAATCTTCAGCCTTCTCTTCCCCTTCCAGGCACCTGAGCATCTGTGAACCCTCCAGCAGCTGAGAGTGTATCAGTGCTACCGCTGGTTCCACCAGCAGTGCTCACTAGTAGATAGCTGCCACTTGAAATTAGTATTTTAATGAAATGATCTCAGCAAATGTAAAGCAAAATCTCCCAGGCATTAAAGAAATAAGCGGGAAGGAAAATTAATAATGGTGAAGTTCAGCAGACGGATGGTCAGCAGGTGCTGGCTTGGCAAAGGAGTGGAGCTGGTTCAGGCTTTGGTGCTGCAAGCTGACACAGCTCTTAGGGACAGGGTCTAGTGGGACTTGGCAGTGTTAGGTTTGTGGTTGGACTTGATGGTCTTGGAGGTCTTTTCCAATGTAAATGACTCTGTGATTCTCTCTCTGCTACTGCTTGATCTGCTAAGGGAGTGGTAATTTAGTAACTACGCTGAAAGTTCAAACGGTGTAATCATCGTCATCAAGTGAAAGAAGCTCTCTGGAGAATGCTTATTGCTTTGCCCAGGAAAAAAAAAAATCATAAAAGCAAGAAAAAATTCTTACCCTGCTAGATTGAAAAATCAACCTGTGTGAGAGATGGGAGTGCTTTTGTGGAGTTTGCAATGATTACACAGCCTGTCAAACAGCAGTGGATATTTTGTTCAGCAGAATCAGTACTCTACAAGACTTGAAAGTCTTTCCAAAAATTGTGTGGGTGTGTGAAAAGTGAAGTAACAAGAATTGTCATTAAAGGAGAAATGAACTAAAACAAGTCTGAGGAGAAATTTTATTTTTGAATGTTCAGAAGAAAAATCCCTTGATACTCAGTAGCTAGATTAGAGACCAGCATAAATGCCCAGAAGAGGGAAAGTGAGCACAAATTCTTCAAATGGAGACTGCAGCAATCTGATTTTAAAAAACATATTTTTGTATATACCAGTAAATTTGGTTGCATCATTAGAAGTCTCCTTTTCTTTCTCTTGCAGTAAATGTTTACCTCTCAAAGCCATAGCCATGAAGGTTGTATAATAATAAATGAACAGGTATCAAAACACCAAGACTTTACTTACTTTGGGTCTTTTATATATATTTGTTTCCCAGTGAGTGTGAATTCCTACAAAGAGAGGGTTTGTTTTGGTTTTTTTTTTTCCAGAAACTCAGTGAAAAGAAGGAGTTAAAAAAGTTGCAGAAAATTTGCTATGATTTGACAGACAAGCATACAAAATAAGTGTGAAATTGCACAAAATAGTGTTGCAAGTAGGGATCAGTTCAGGGATGCTGGCTGATATTCAGTACAGTAAATCTGCTTGTAATGAAGTTAATGCAGACATGCAAATGAAATGGTTTAATAAAGGAGCCCAGAAGGAAATTATTTAAGATTACAATAGATTATTTCAAATGAAACTATTCCTTTTTGCTGTTATTAAAATCTCTGAGCCCAAAGTTAGGTATTCATTGATATTTTAATTTGTTTAGTTTCTTAATATAGTGGGAATCATTTGTTTCAGTCATACATTTGCTTCAGACTGATCACAAAATCATTAATTTTGGCAGTGGAGCATTTAATTTCTAATTTATTCTATGTAATCTATCTTTGGTAGTTATGCGCACTTTATGTACCTTTAGCATAATGGAATGGGAACTCTAGCATTTTGCTATCTTTTGGTATGGCAGAAAACATGGTAGCAGTTGAGACTTCTGACAAATTTTAGGCAGAGGGAATTTTACAAATTACTGTGAATGTCACAGTGTTATTTTTACTGTCATGCTGTGTCCTTGCTTGGCTTTGTGCCTTATTTAGTATGTGTTTTTTATGTTCTAATTTGTTAGGATTAGTGTAATCAGCACGAAAGTATGCTTGTCCACCAGATCATATGATACTCCTGATTTAAATTAACACGAAAGTAGAAAGTGTTGGGTTAAACTGAAATCCATACAGATAAATGAAGCAATTATGCACACACCTATGACCCCAAAAGAGAAATCTGTGCTCTGGGAATGATAATGCTGCAGTTTTACACACCAGGAACATGCTTTTGAAGGATTCAAAAATCTTGTGTCCTGCTCAGGTAGAATCACAGGGTCAGAAGGGAGTTTTAAAGATCATCTAGTCCACCCCACCCGCAATGGGCAGGAACATCTTCCACTAGATTATGTTGCTTAAAGCCCTGTCCATCCTGACCTTGAACACTTAAAAATGTTGGGAGTTAAAGGCCTAATGGATGTATGTCAAAGGCGTAATGGGGATAGGGGTCGTATATATTTAAGATTCAGCAACACTGCTGTGTTTATTATGTCCACATATCTAATAAAAAGCCACATGGTGTAAGCAGCTGTGTGAGGAAGGCATGAGGGGTTTGCAGTAAATTATGATTGCTTGCTACTCTGAGAAATCATTCTTAGTAACAGATCAGTCATTGCCTTTTATTCCTAGAATGAGCAGCTTTATTCAAAAATAGTTACTGATGTTAAATAGCTGTCATTTTTATGGTCTAACTTGTGTGTCACATGCAGGTTTAGGTCAGTTGCCTCTTGCCCAGCTGAGGATGTTAGCGACACTGTCATCTGGTATTGATATTGCGAGGCCTCAATAAGGCACAGCAAACTGAAAGGAAGTGGTGGGAAACGTAGCATTGAAAGGCATCAGTGAGAAAAATCCCGGGGCCTTTTAATGCCCTTCTGTTGGGGAAGATGAAACAGGAAAGCCTTATAAATATGATTGCCTGGCAAAAGATGCTGAGAATAGGGAAACTATAAGTGAGATTGAAATGAAAGCAAGCTTTGAGATACCAAGCCTTAGTTACTGAACAACTGGAAAACAATGGTATGGCTGGCAGAAGGCAATCCCCTCTCTGATTGAACAATACCCTCTGCCTGCTGACAAGGCCAAGGGACAGAGCAGACCCTATTGGCTTGGCAGCAGGGGTCCAAAGAGTGGTTTCTAGAGTTTAACATGTAACACAGTATGGTAATATAACAATTCTTATAGGCTGTATGTAAATACTATAGGATTTGTATCTTGTACTAGATTGGTTAGTGGAAATTAGAATATTCAACACAGAAGAAGATGTATTGTATTGTAAACGAGAACCTCGCTCTCTTTTACTCTCTTACTACTGCTTCCTCTCTTTTTCCCTTGCTCTTTTCCTTCTCTCTTTTCCCTCTTTTCCCTCTCCTTTTACTACTTCCACTACTTCCCCTCGCCCTTACTCCCTCTTGCCCTTATCTTTGCTACTCTTCCTCTCTTACTTTTCTGGCCTTCTTCAAGCTGCAGCTGGCAGCTCCCAGCAGGGCCACTATACCCACGCCCTTCATAAATGAACTACATACTCTAAGACCTAACCACAGAGATCTCTCATCTATAGCCGTCCCGGCCATCCAAATCAACCAAGAAGATCCCACACCCTTCCACTTTTCCTGTAAACAAGCAGAGTGGGGAAGGGTCTTCCAACTCCTTTCTGGGAGTTGGATGTGCTGACCTCTCCAGCTCAGCGACGTTGCCTGTGCAGCTGCCGGGCACAGCCTGAGATGCACAGGAGCGTGAGGTGTGGTGTGCAGCTGAGGCTCTGCCTTCTCACCTGTGCTGAGGCACAGAGCAAAGCCGAGGGCCCAGCCTGGGCAGCAGCGTGGAGTACACGGGGAGGGCTCAGCCAAACTCCCTGAGAGGGCAGGGGGCATTGCACATCACTTTGCTCTGACACGGGAGGAGCAAGCAGAAGCCAGCGGCAGTTTTGGCTGGAAGGATAACACACGCTGTTCTTGGCTTTTTCTAAGACAAGTGTTGCTTAGGTCAGGAGAGCGAGTTCAAGTGTTTCAAGGGCTGGATTCAGCCCCTGGGCTGTGCAGCCCACACTGCTTTAAACCACTCTTTGTTTCAGCACTGTAGAACATGTGCAGCAAAGCTTCTCTCCACCACTGTTCTTCCCACCCGCCCGGCTTTACAACCGGGTTGGTTTTTGTCTTGGATTAAAACACTGTGTTGAATGTTTCCTTGCCCTCATACTTTAGAGAAATCTGGGGTCTCTCATGATTTTTTGCAAGCCTGAGTTATCAAGCAAGCTTATAGGGTAGTAAAGGTATTTGACATTAATAAAGCTAATGAACAACAATGTTGGAGCTGTCCTCATGAATGCAATCAATTTTATGAAGCTCACTTTTTCAGTCTTTTCTCCAGGTGCTCATACAGGACCCTGGGAAAAATGAGTCATAAATACTTAAACACTTCCAGTACTTTGATGAATATTTTACATTGTAGAATATGTGAATATTAGTAATTAATGCAGACTTGAGAGTTAGAAAAATTTTTATAACCAGAAAGGCTGGTCATTAGGCTCAGGGATACAGTTGGAACTGAATGAAAGGAAAGTGTTTGCTAAATTATCTGCTTGCATTTCATGAAGAAGTGAGGGTGCAAATGAAAAATATTTCCTATGGTATACTAGTTCTCACCTCTGCATTCTGGAAAGCTCTAGTAGGGCAGTGATAATGGGCATAGTGTAGGCTAAACCACAGTGAGGGTGAGACAAAAGGAGCAAAAACTGTGAAGATGGATGCCAAATGGAAATATATCCCTTCTGCTTCAGTTGCTGCACCAAAAGTCTAAACAGACAGTGCTGGCAGGTCTGAGGAGTGATACAAGCAAACCACCTGGGGCTGGGAAAAAAAAATTCAGCTGCTGTGTTTTAGTTGAGTTTCTCTGAAAGCAAGAACATTAGAAAGCAAATCTGGTATGCCTATGACAAAGAAATGGAGGAAACATCCAGCCAAGGAAAACAATTTCTTCTGTCTTCAGGTCCTGAAATGACTTACCCTATTTCTTACCTACCTTCTGCGCTTAAATTCACTCCCAATGAGAGGACATTTTCAGTGTGTTTGTGTACCAGCACACAGGCTTTCTCTGAGGTCCAGGTCACCAGCATCTGCCCGGAAAGGAATACAGCAGGAGACATTATCCAACAAGTTTTTAAATGCATTGATAAGGTTTCGACATTTTAAGTGAAGGAAACGGCTAGAGGGCTCTTTTCTGTGTAAACAAAGAAGAGGAAATCATTGAGGTTATGCAGACACCCTTGTGCAGTAACCTTGGTGAGAGCGAGCTAAGACATTGTATACGGTTTCTATAACAGAAATGAAAAATAACAACATAATAGCAGCATTTTTTTTTAAAAAAAAGCATGTCCAGGTGCGTACTTACCTCATTGTGAAGGAAAGGTTGAAAGAGTAGCGAGAGAACAACCCCAAGTAGGAGAATGAAATCCACAGAAAGTAGAAGCTGTATCAGGTTAAGAAGGTCAAGGCAAAATTGTAGCATAGATACTTAAGAATACTGTGAGAAAGATCAAGGCACAAAATGAGATGCAGTTAATAAGAAATCAAAAGTAATACAAATTGTTTTTATAAGGGTATTTTTCAATGATTCATTGTGAAAATGGAAAGGCTTATTAATTAGTGTCATGCTGGTTCTTGTTCTGTTCAGTATCCTATTAGCAATTTAAATAATAGAAAGATTTTTCAAATTCCTTCCAAGCCCATGATCCTGTGTAGTGATTTATGAGTGGGCAATGAAATTTTGAAGTGTTTGCAGTTCACATCAACTTCTAGGTTTTCAAAGCTGTTGATTTTACTTTCCAAAAAGGACTGTTTGCTGCATTGAGATGTGCACTGAAAAGAAACAAAAGGTGCTGAAAGAAAAAGTGCGAATGAGACCATCTCCTCTTGGTTTTCTTCTCTAATGATATTTAGAGAAAATACTTATTTTCTTTAGGATTCTCTGACTCCAAAGATGTAGACATCCACATACCTGCGAAGTTGGTATCAGATAATTTTAAAAGCACTGCTGTACTTGGATCTGGGCTCTACATGCTCTTGCAGCCTTTCTGGCAAGCCCATATAGACTGTGGTAGCTTTAATCAGCATTTGACAACTTGTTTCTCAAAATCCCAGGAGGATCAGGGCTCCAGATGAGCAGAGGGAGAGGGCAGCTGCCGGAGTCTTTCAGAGTGGTGCGTCTCAAGGAAGCCATGTGGTAGAAATTGGTGTTTCCTGGTGATCAACACAGGTTCAACTCCGGGTGACTGGCAATGACTGGCAATGTTAGCTTGTTGCTTAATAGTCAGAAGAGGATGCCTAAAGCTGTGCCTGTAAGACAGCCATGCCATGGTTGTCCTCTGCTCTGAAATGCTGAGCTACAGAGTAGTGGGAGACAGAAAAATGAGCAACGCATCTCTTGGCAGAACTGCAAACTTTGAATGTTGGGAGTGGGATAAGAAGGAATGTTGTGGTGACATGTTATAAACAAATCAGGCAACCAGATTTGTCTCAGCCTTGGAAGAACAGGCCTTAGTGTGACTGGAGGGTATTTTTGGGATGTCTACTAGCAAGCCTGAATTCTATCCAAGAGGCAGCTGGAAATGCCCTAGAATGCAGAAGAAGATCAAATTGCCCTACGCAAGTCAGAAGTTCTTACTTTTTTTCTGGAAATATAAGGTATGGATCTATTTTAGATACATCCGTTTATATCTTGCACATAAAGGCTAATGTGAGCTATGATTGATATATTTGCCTGTGAGTAACTGTTTATAAATGAAGTGCTGATATCCAGGTGCTTCTCACTCTTGCCGTAACTTGATACAACATCACTGTTGGGTTAGATTCCTCTGAATTCTTTAATGTTTCACTCCTCACTATACAATAAGGTAAATGCACCTAATTACAATGGTGTCAGCCCTTGCCAGAGTGGATGACTCTGTCTCAGTTTAACAAGGAGAGAATCTTTCAAAAACATGCCCTAAAAAGATGGGTCTTCAGAAGAGCATTGTAAAAAATGCTGACGAGATGGTTATAATAATTTTCCTAATGAATTCCTGAGTAAGTAACTGTGATAAATCAGTTCAGGGTTTGTATAAGAGGAACAGCTTTGAAGCTATTAAGAAACTTTACTTTTTTGAAAGTCAGTTAATCAAGACAATTAAAATACATAAGTGAAAGAAAATTAACTATCTACCTTTTGACGTTGAGAGGTGGCATTTAATCTCAAGACTTGAAACAATTTCAGTCTCTCAGAGGACTCTCAATGCATTCCAGCATTCCTGTTGCATCCTGAGGTAAGGAAATTATTTTGCTGACTCATAAACTAGTTTCAAATATTCAGAACCCTTTTCCATAGTCTGTTGTGAGCAGTTTTGTGCTAACAGCAACAACTTTTTTTACTCTTTTTTTTTTTTTTTGTAATGCTGGTTTCCAGTTAAGCTAGTTCTTCCTTTGGAAGGCAGCTTGACATCCATAAGAAATCTCTAGAGTAGATCAAAGATCCGTTTTCAGCCAAACAGGCTTAAGTGACTTGGAAGTTCAGCTATGCCACTACTTTCAAGTTACATGACCTAGCCCACATAAAAGACACTTCAAACTTAAAAAGCAATGGGCATTCATTCAGGGCATCATGGCAAGGTTCACAAGCTGAGCCATGGCATTATTCCAATTTAGTTATGTTGCTTTGCATTCTTAAATAAGAATACTTTCCACTGCCTTTGGAGACGCTGCAAGATTTTCAGCTGCACAGTGTCAACATGCCCAGTGTCAGAGGAGACTTCTGTCAATAATTTATTCATTATACAGAATTTTTTTCTAGTGTAAACATATTTAGTTAAAGACTGTTTCCATCTGTTCAGCTCTTCTGTGTCTCACAGGTCCAGGAGACTTTTAGAAAGCGTAGTCGGGGGCTAAACTTCTGAATTGCATCCTGAATTCCCTACAACTCAGCATTATCAGTGGAGCAGCTATAAACTAGCAGGACAGCTGACCTTCAGTCTTCTGAAACATACCAGTTTCAAAGATGCATACTAATCATATCTATTCTATTGTTTCCCTGTGAGTCACCAGGTTTCCTTCAGCTGAGAAATACCTGTGTCAAAGAAGAAAATCAGAAGAAAAAAAAAATCGTTTGTTTCTTCTGCTTACCCTTTTGACCTCTTTCTACCAACTGCATAGCCATGAGTACTTCATGTTTGCAAAGATAAAAGCAGACACCTCGAAAGAATTTCCTGGGTGTGGTACTCCAGTGTCATAGCAGGAGAACTTTATATATCTAGAGCTCTCCTTGCTTGATTTCTTCTACACACATCTTCTCTTCACAGGAAACATATCAAAGTCCTTTTTTTACTCCCACAATGTACACTTACATTTAGCACATGCAGGCCTAAATCTTTTGAGAATAAATGTTCTGAAAAGCTCTATCTTGTTCCTGTGAAGCATAAAGGAACTATATAAATAATAGGGAAGTTCAAGAAAAACAAGATTCTCTCACCGATGCACACGTTATATGGGCACAGAAGGCAGAGATGACTCCTCCGTTGTCGGAGGCGAGTATGGCTGTGTTGTTGGAGTCTATAGCTGTGTAGAGCTCCAGGTGTGTTTGTAAAGCAGCAAAGCAAAGCGGGCCAGGAAGGCACCTGTTGCACAGTCTGGTGGCTGCACTGTCTTCAGACTGGTATTCGGGAGATGGCTGTGTACAGCAGCAGCAGGGAAGAAGGTGTTCTCAGTTCCCTAGAAAAACTTGCTATTTCTCAAAATATTTTCCTCTTTCATGCGGTAAGAACTCTGTCCCTGGGCAGCGGCTGTGGGTGCCAGGAGCCAGCAGGATACTTGGAACAAGCTTTTTGAGAGTCTGGCATAAGCTCCTGAGAATCATTTTCTGTGCCATGCAGAAGGGTGTAACTGCTTATCAGTTCTTCCTCTTGACTTCACTGTCCACTATTCTGCTTGTAATTAATCTTGCAGTCTGGATGATATATGGACCGTGCTGTTTCCCTACCTGCTTTGGGGTTGCTGTATTCAAACCCCTGGAGTTAACATTTTGTGATTCGAAATTCCTGATTAATTATTGAGGGCTCCATTGTGTCCATAGAGGATAGTTTCATGTGACACTTAGATAGGAATCAAGGTGCTGCTAGGTTTCTTAAATAAAGGGACACTTTCTGAAATTCTAGTTGTTTCTGAAAATCAGCAATCAACAAATGCATGTTCTATATTCTAGACAGCAGAACGGTCTGTAGTTGTGTTACAGATTTGCTTTTAGCTGCTGCGGGTGAGCAGAAGTTTGTACTACTTCTGCTTGAGAAAATGCATTTGATAATGTTTTAGAGAACTGATTGTTCTGACCCTCCTTGGGCTAATTTTGCATAGCCCTGTGTGAACGTAACAGCTTTCTAGAAGAACAAAACACCACTCTGCCACATTTGGTCACTGAGGTAGAACTCCAAACATGCTTTGCAGTCCCATTTCTGGTTTTTCAGCGCACACGTGGCTTTTGGTACAAACCACTGCTTGTAATGAGCTCCCCAGAGATTTCTTGCACTGTGTGCACCCTTGAGCTCTTCAGTCATGCCCTATGGACTTCGTGTTTTTCTGTTCCTGATCTTTCTCATAATCTATGAGTGCTTCACAGCTGGGAGCAGAGATGGGAACTGTCTGGACAGCCCAGCAAAGTGCTAGGGAAAGGTCAATGAGCTTCAATCCTTGCTCTGCAAATTTGGTATTTCATGTCAGAACCTTGTGTCCTTTTAATGTATCCAGAGATATGCATTCCTTTTGCCTGCAGTGTGTATACCACTACGTAGTTGCAAAAGCATGACGGTTTTGTCTTTGCTTTCCTCCTAGCAGAATGTTGTATATTATATCAACAGCAAAATGTGAAGGCAGGAGATGATGCCACTAAAACAAATATTCTTCTTTGGTTTTTTTTCTAGAATTATGCAGCAAGTGATTTCACTAACTGCAAGGAGGAAGTGGAAGACAGCAACCCTTATGAGCTTATGTTAGGCTCAGAAACTCCACCAGCTGTGGGTAAGTCATGTTGTTACCAAGCTTTGTTGGTACCGGTATGTGCTGTATCAAATGAATGAGTTTATGGGCAGAGAGCGCAAGTTATTCTAACCCTTTCAATTTCCCCATGTTACTGCAACTCCCGGGGAGGGAAGATGTCCTAAAAGGAGAAGGCAGTTGAGGGAATCAGTTGGGATAATAAAGTTCTTGCTCAGTAAGAGAGACCTCAGTGCAACCACCTCTCCTTTTAAACTCTGGAAATTTGTGATTTCCTCTCTGAACCTAGAAAACTGCTGAATTCTCCAAGCTCTCAGAGAAGAACCTTCATGAAAGAGGAGGCACTGCCTACAGGTGCAGTCAAGTCCTGTGTGGAGGCACAGATAGTTGACATTTTGCAGCTTGATGTTCCTACTTCCAAGCATAGATTGATGACAAGCCTGTTGATGATGTGTGGTCGTATGCATTCCCCTTGAAAACTGCAAAGTTGCTTGTTTGCATTTACTGATGGCATATATTTTGCATATATCTTACAGTATCATGGATCTGAGAGACTAAATTTAACCCTCTTTTTGTCTTGTTGACAATTTTATTTTTTCAACTGTCTCATAAATATGAAAAGGACATTTCTGACTTGCTAAATTCAAACTGGTTGATTTAGCAGCTGTAGGTAGAGGATAGACACTGTGAAAAAACAGGTTTGCTCCAATAAAATTTTCACTGTCTCTATCACGTTGTATATGGGAACACCTCAGGGCAAACACCTGGAAAAAGAACACAAATGGTAGCAGCTGGCCATGTTAGCCAGGTAAATGCCCTAACCTCCTATTTGAATCAGTGGTGAAAGGCAGGCATCACCAAAGGATAACTCAGAATGGAAACCTACCTCACGGGCTCGGTAACATCTCCTGACAGATTGTGTAGTTTACTGTTATGTTACTAAGGTTGACTATTAACATTTTGATGCTGCACACAGTGGTTAAAATGTACACTTTCACATCCCTCCACTTTGTTCTTGGTCTGTAGGCCACTAGTGACAGAAGAGCTCTGTTTCCGTAAGTCTACAGTCATGTCTCCCGTGGACAGTGTCTATTTCATTTTAGAGAGATTCAAATAAGCACCCAAATCCCACTGTGCAAAAAGAAGTAACACAGATGTGTGAGATACAGCTTTATTTTGCAAAGTGTTGCACTGTGCTGCATTGAAAGTCAGGTAATAGAAATTCTGGAGGCAAGGAAAATGTGTGTGATTTCATTCTGACAGCAGCTCTAGAAAGGTTTAGCACTGCATGAAGATGGTGTGTATCAGAATAGCAAGATACAACAAAAACTTCCACTGTTGATTTGGTAAATATTTAAAAAGCTGTTCACTGATGGTATGGATTTGACAGCTTTCCTGCTGTATCAGTTCATAAAAGTTTTATTAGCCATTGTGTTACTTTTGTAGGAATCCTTGAAACAAGAAATGCTTCCAGATGGCAATTTTTAAATGAATAACACTTTCTTTAATATTAAAAGCCAAGCAGAACTCTAGAGATCAATATGCAATCAGATCAAGATGCCAACAAGAAGTTGAGGTGGATGAGGGAAAGAAGGATAACCTAAAAGACAGCAGAGAGGAGGCAGAATATGAAGATGAAGACGAAGAGGAGGATTCATACAGCCTTCACAACAGTCCTGGTGGTTTGTATGCCAACATAGGGGATGAGCTCAAAGAGAGCAGAAGAGATTGTTTTTTCTGCAAGAGGCCACCTCCTCCTCCCCCTCGAAATCTGCCTGGCATCCAAAGGCAGGATGATCTGCACAATTCATCACAAGGTATGGTCTTGGGAGGAAAATAACCCCAGATACAAACATGTGCAAGGGCAGACAAAGCAGTGCCGTTAGACATTGGTTTGGTCACTTCTAGCAGTTTCTGGGCAGGATGGTCCTAATGCTACAAAGCAAGCT
This sequence comes from Callaeas wilsoni, assembly GCA_013398955.1. Taxonomy (NCBI): domain Eukaryota; kingdom Metazoa; phylum Chordata; class Aves; order Passeriformes; family Callaeidae; genus Callaeas; species Callaeas wilsoni. The sequence goes on along the minus strand of VWPU01000033.1, from coordinate 79,685 downwards.
GGTGCATATGAGGCCCTAATTCTGCAAAACAAGCATGTGCATGTGACCTTTGCCACGTCAAAATACTCATGACCAGGTTTGTCAGGTAATGCTGTGATGTGGGCTTCTGGGCTCAGCTTTTCCTCACTCCACCTATCTCAGAGAGCTGCTAAATAGTGAGTGGTGTACTGGATTTACAAGAGAGGCTTTAAACAAAAGATGAAGCCTGTATTTTTTTTCAACTTGACTTCATTATTTGCCATTTTAAAACATTAAATGCTGTTGTGATTTAATGCAGGTTGAAATTTCATAGCTAGAATTAATAGAAAGTGGCCATGCAGAGAGAAGTAACAGTATCTTACTACGTTTTACCCAATGTTGTAGTTACTTAGAATTAAAAAGTTATATTGCAGATTGAAAAGAAAGTAGAAATTCTGACAAATGCTTTGCTTTTTTTGCTTTTTTATATTTCTGCCCCAGAGCAGAAATCTAAAATTTTGTGTTGTGGTTTGATTAAAGTGATGAGAAACTCAAAGTACTATTGCATCTGTTTCAGGAGGGATGATCATCAATTCTTCTCATTGGGAAAAACAAGTATGCAAAATAATTCAAGCTTAAATACCAGTTTTAAATAGTTGTGTAGGGGGGGAAAAAAGCTTTCTTATTTGTCATAGACACTGCTGATAAGTGTGCACACAAATTGCTTCTCAGTTTCTCCACAGCTTATTACTGTTAACTCTGTTTTCAAACGTGGTGTAACCTATTAGAGTCTTAAATTACCATCACCAAGCACTCTGACATTCACATAATTAGGCAGAAATAGCTTACTATGGGTAGGGTTTTATCCTCTGTTCTGCTTTGCAAGAAAAAGCTGGCTATATGTAGAAAGTCATAGGTGAATTCTAAGAGAAAGAGGGGCAGAATAAAATTAGCATTAAAGGTGTGTTTTGCTTCCCACAAAACACTCAGCTGCAGCTATATATGTGTATAAATGAAGGGTCAGTTTTGGCACACAGGATTTGTTACTGTAGGTTTGCTATAAATGCCTCTCTTGGAATAGCTCTTATATGGCTGTATCACCACAGTCATGTGACCCTCTCTGCCAAATGCTGTCTGTCTGCATGTGGGTACCAGCAGGGAAAGTTTCCTGGTGTCCTGTGCCAACTCCTATGCTGCTAAAGCAGAGTTCATCTAAAAATGCCCCTGTGGGAATAGTTCATTTAAAACGTGCTCTGAATTATTCTGTGTTTTGCTGTGGTTCCGTCGCTGGGGAATGGGGTACCAGAATTCCTCAAGAGGAGGATGATGCTTCCTTTCAAAGAGGAGCTCTAATGAGTTACTGCTACGTATTTTCAGTCAGCTGTTTGCTTTAGGAGTTGCTTTGGAGGACCTCAAAGACAAGTCCTCTCTTCTTCAAGTCTGCATTTTGGCAGTGGCCTGAGAGTGCCCTCTGTGGGAATTGAAAGAAAGAATGTCCTACAGAGAAAGAAACAGAACTTATATAGTGACATGGAAACAAAATATTGTTCATATTAAACATGGCAGGTGTATTAACACCACTTGTGGTTTTAAAACATTATATATCTCAGCCAGAATGCATGTTGATAGTACATACTGTCATTAATACATCCCATTAACTAATATATCCCACTTACAAAGCTCCTCTGAACCCATGAACAGGTAATTCTTTAAATAGCAGCCAAAGGATTGAAAACACCAGTGGTGCCCACAGCCGAGTTTAGAAGATACATACATGTACAGGCAGTAAATTACAACACAAGGGAAACATGAGTCAGTACAAGAATTCCAGGCAGGTCTACTGTTTTTACAGGAAAGATGGGTAATCATGCCAAGGAAGTGATGAACATTTATGGGAACACCACCTCAGTGACAGCTTCTAACTCTTAGCTGTTTGTGGATGTTTTAAGGCAAATCAAAACAAACCCAGGTATCAGGGAAACCATCAATGCCTTTTAATGCTGTAAAAGGCAAAAACTAAAGAAAAGCAAGTTCTAAGTAGTCGTACTACAAGATGTATGAAGTATAGGGAATATAGAGAGGCGTGGAAGTTATTGGAGGGGGGAAGGTTGGATAGTCTTAGTATAGATTATAAGAGGTCATAAATTTTACCTACATTGGAAGGGGCTTTTCAATTTTTTTTTCACCTTGGCCTACAGTAATCTGTAAAGCCCTCAGAACCAAGCGGGATATTGAAGACGTAGGAAACACAAAATCCAACATTTCCTGAATTAAGTTTCAATTCTTAAATCATCATTGCAACAGGTAACAAACAGCTTGACTTTCTAGAATGCCAACAGCCACAGGTACCACGTACTTGTCTTAACCATGAGTTACATGTTAGTTACAGTTAGTTACACCTTGGTGTAACTCTCGTGAGAGCAACTGGGGCACTCAGTCCTTCTGCAAATAAATCCATTTATTTTGTGGCTAATAGCTAAGCATCTACATTTGAGAATTTGATGTGAAATCATGAGGAGACCCTGAAGTTGGAAGTACTCCTTTGGGATGTCCTCTCTACTGAGTTAGATGATCAGAAGCTTCTGAAAATGAGACCACTTTAGTTTAGAAGTGAAATTAGGTCTCTGCGCTACTTTAGGAAAAAGTCCTAATCTCCCTCCTTTACCCTGTATATGCAACACAATTCCTTCCTTTTTCAGAGAGGAATTTTGTGATGGACAGGAGTAAAAGAGAACACGGCGGTGGACTCGCAACCCCATGCTGCAGAGAAGACCAAGGTACCTGCGAGGAGGACAGCGAGGAGGAGCACCCCTACACTTCTGTGGCCCTGGATGAACGTGTGTACGATCTCATACTGGGGCAGGAGGAGCAGGGGCAGGAGAAAAGGAAGCACTGCAGCTCCTTTATCATGAACAGGCCGCCAGCCCCTGCGCCCCGGCCCGCGTGCTCGCCGGTCAGAGAGGAGAGCACTCCCTACATAGTACAAGGTTGGTGCTGCTGCCGCCTAAATGTTTTCTGGGAGAATGTAGACATCTCTTTGAGGAGTAACATTTTCTAAAACACTGAGATTCCTGTTCAGCTGCCTTCAAACCAACACGTTGTTTGTTTCAGTCAACCTATTCGCACCCTTCAAATGAGCTGAGAACATCTCTGAATAATTTTCAGTTTGCATCTGAGATAGTATCACAGTTTTTATTTAGCTTTTAAAAAATTATGACAATATGATGGAAAATGAAGAATCACTGGGCTAGCTGTATCTGTTATAGCAATGCAATGTAGAATGTTCTATTTGAATTGCCTTTCTTTTCAGTTTCTTTATCAAAATGGTTTTACTTAAGGCTGAAATCTCTCTTAGATTTTTTTTTCTTTAAATGAAAAGAATTCTCTTTTCTGGGAGAAATGCCTGCGTGAGGATTCCTCCTTTAAATAGCTTTTCTCCAATTTGAGATGCTAGAAATGGGCATTTCTAGGTAGGATCACTATATTTTTTGAAGGAATGATTATGTCCTTTTACCACTTCTATGAAAACTGAGAAACCTTTTTGGGCTATTTCATGGAAATACAGGACCAGAAGGGATTTCAGATATCTTTGTAGTCCAGTTCAGACTGAGACCAAATTTGAAAGTAACAAAAGGAATTCAGTGAATATACTGCAGAGATCTCTTTGTAAGTCCCAAAATCCATCCTGCCTGCATCTCCAGCCTTTTCTACAAAAGCCTGCAAACTCACAAGAATAGATGGTAAAAAATAGGCTGACAAAGGACACCGTTAGATTGCTTACTTCATGCTGTGCATGTTTTATACTAAAACAGAATTAATACTACTCAAAACATCCTACCAAATACAGAGTAACACCTCCTCTCTCATGCCTATGTGAGTTAGTGATTTCTTTTATTCTTCCTAGCTGGCTCTCTTCCTCTAGGCTGCATAACTCCAGGTTAGGGCCAGAATGCATGGGCTAATGCATTCATCATTTCGTTGCTCTTTCTTCAGCTTATTCAGGAGGTATAAGTATAAATCATCACAGTGTAATCCAAGACTGGATGGGTATAGGGGGCCCATTACAGCTACAGAAGTCATGAAATGGCTGCTTTTACTGAGGTTGCTAGAGCAGTGTCTCAAAGCTTGGTCCACCATCATCCCAGACAAGCCAGTGACTTGGAAACTCTTGGTGGAGATGCTTTATTTTGGAGATTGCTTTTACTGGTTTTTATTGCACTGCAGTGTTTCTGGTTTGTTTATTGGCTAAAGTAGATACTATCAGAGGAACTGCTCTGATGGGGCTGTGGTTCACCATGTCTATATGTTCGTATATACACACACACACAAGTGTTTTAGCTTTGCTTTTATGAGCATGTAGTGGTAGAAAAATTATTTTCCTGTAGTTCTGTGAAATCAGCCTCTGGTTCATGTTCCTTTGCTTACACAATACATGAGGAAAAATAGAAATGCTTCAAGAAAGCTTCAGCTGACCACTCAGGTCTCTGTTTTCCTACCTATCCTGCTGGTTCCAGACCTAGAATATCTCATTTTTTGTCCAGGGATTCCTGAAATAGCTAGTGAAATTTTAGACAGAAGGGATATAGCTTCAGCTGAAAGATTTTTTTTCTTGCTACTTGGATTGGTATTTTTTTCTCCTCCACATTGGTTAAAAAATTCCCTTTCCAGTCCAGCAACAGCCCAATTTCCAATTTATTATTTTAGGACTGCTTATATTTGATTTAAAAAAGAAAGATTGTTTCATCTGTATGAACCAGGAAACTTCATTCCAGTTCATCATTAAAATCTGCATGTGTCTGCAGCCCTTCCTTTACAATTTAAGTAGTGCAAAATACCCTAGTTATACATCTACACATTTTTCATCCAGCAAATAAATTGATGATAGTTTTGGGGTTTGTTTTCATCTATTATATTTAAAAGGGCATTACAGATGTTGCAAAGTCAAATAATCAAAAACTTAGAATTCAGGTAGTTTTACCCATTCTCCCTGCCAGCAACATTACAATACAGTAATAATTAGGTAGCCATATGCAGCTATTTATCTCAGATATTTTATTTCATCTAGCATTTAAAGTGCGTGAGCGTAAAAAACTTCAGTGTTTTTCATTCTCATTTTGTTTAAGATATAATTCATGCCTGCTCCTAGGCCCCATGTGTTGTTTTAGACCCTCCTGTTATAAACCCTTTGATTCTGCATCCACTGAGTTTTTGGATGCCCAGTATGAAGCAACTAAGATTCTTGAGATGAACAGCATTACATGACGCTTTACTCATTCAAAGCAGAGACACCATTGATTTCAGTGGCCTCTATGAGTTCTCAGAATTTCAAATTAAATCCTTAGTGTGTGTAGGCATTACAAGCCTGATTGCTGCCTTAAATGGCTCTTCTGGCCTTTGGCTAGGGCTTTGTTGGAAAGAGAAGTCCTGTCCTGCAGAGCAACTTTTAGTCACTTAACCGAGCCATCCTTCCCTCCTGTGTATTCACTCTCTGTTTGCTAAATACCTTTTAACTTCTAAACCAATTGTTCAATATCCCTGTAAGAAACAGATTGTCTTCACTGCACAGTTCTAGTTGATCTTCAGAGCTGTTCCCTTCTGGCATTCAGTAAGACACAGGTCCTGCAGAAAAACAGAATGGAGTATGATGCACAGAGGGGGGCTGTGTTAAGGCCACACACTTGCCCACAAATGGATCCCCATGTACTTTTGGAATTCATGGAAAGCTTCGTGCCTCAGGGGTTGCAGGGACTGCTGTGATAGTGCCATGCAGAGATGCAAGAGGAGGAACTTTTTTGTGCCCTTTATGTACCCGTAGATGGGCTCATTTTTGGGGGGATGGGGCAGGAGAAGTAAGCATTGCGTAGCAGAAATGCCTTTTGCTTCCTGGATTGCATGCAGGTGACTCTTTTTAATTTATTTTTATATCCATCTAGAGAAATCAAGTGGCTGAATTTCTGTGAGTGCTTTCACCACACATTGAATGAAGGCTGTGACATTACAAAAGAGTATCTTCCCCTTCAAGCAAAGGCAGTGGTGCTTCCATGAGAATAGCAACAAAGAAGAAAGCAAGAAAATAGCTTTCTTTGTAATAAGCAGCTTTCAAATACATGGAATATCAAGTTTACACTGGGCAGAAAGCCTGCTCCCTGTAGATTACCTCACTTGGTGTTCTGCAGAACAGGATAGGGAAACTCTTGATCTATAGAAACCAAACTTGGGACTTGACAAGAGTCACTTTCAGAGCAAGATCTACACTTCAAAACCTGGCAGTAAACACTCAGTGATGCAAGTTGTCATAACTGAACTACCACAATTTACAGTATGAGCATCTGCCTTGAATTTGCTGACAAATTCTGGGAAATATGGGTGAGTTGAAAGATTTAAAACCTAAGTGTTCTAATCCCTTTACTCAGTTTCATTTATTATACTTTCAAATTTTAATGAACATTCAAACTACTGTATTGAACACTGGTAAACAGACTGCATTATTAACAGAGAGTACATTTGTTCTTTAATTTAGACCACTGCAAGAATTCTGTCTTGTGTGTGAAAGCCTCATCAGCCAGTGGAGCTGCAAATTGGTGCCAAGTAGCTCATTGTCCAGATGGCATGCACTCTTACTGTGCTCCCTTACCATTCCTTAGGTGCTTAGTATTCCTCTGTAGGTTATTCTAGTGTTTTGTTCAATTGTGTGCTGCCAAAAAAACTGTTAAATAAACATCTGAAGGTGTTGTGTTTTCAGTTTAGAGTGCAGTTTTAATGTTCCCTATTGATACCCAGGCTGATTGAGCTGTAGCTGTGTAGTTGTAGGACAGATGCGTGAGTTTCTGCAATGCCCCTGCCATTTCTGAAGCCTGACCTACTAGGACTCCCTCAGGGTTAAGGATTACATGACTGTCCTGGTTTAATCATTTACCTCTCATCACAGACCACTAGTATGAAAGGGTTTCTGTGCAGCAAGGATACCTGCCCTACAACAGCATAAACTTCCTATGCCATAGCCTTTATTCCCCTGCAAAGCTCTCACAAATCAGTGAAGGAATGTATTTCCCCTCTGAGCACTGAAAATGTTTTGCTATTTAAAGATAGCTGTCTGTGGGACCTCACACTAAGGGTTAAAAATTAGAAGTGGAAAATGATGTTTTCCAGTTACTGTTCCAGAGGAAAATAACATTCTCACTGCTCATCAAAATCACAGGGTAAGCAGAAGAAGTAGCATCCAGTGGATATTTTTAGGGAGGCAGAATATCTCACATACAGAATAGCCAGCATAAACCCACTGAAGTGAATAAATAAAAGCCAGAACAGAACTGTTAGTGTATTGGAAATGTATCAGGCTGATTACTGGGAAATACAGTGATCACATCCCGAGTCAGTAATTCTTATAATGCTAATTGTTTAAATACTCCAAAGTAGGGGTTTCCAAAGTGAAGTCTCAGAGCCCATGCAAATTGCAAAACATTTATGTCCCACAGAGGGATTTTGTAGTTCTCTTCGACAGTGAGTATAAAGTACTGCACTGCAGATGAATTTCATTATGTATTCCTAACTTAAGGGTGTTTTTCCATGAATGAAATACTAGGAAGCACTGTTTGGCTGGCAGTTAGACTTTTTGCAGACCTGTTGGGAATGGTATACCAGCTGCACCCACTGTATTCATTCAATCAGATTTTTTTGCTATCTGAACTTTGGTAGATCGAAACAAGTACTGAATAAGGTGCAAGAGAAAAATATTTATGGGATGCTGTCGGTTGCAAACCAAACTGTTCCAAATAGCATATTTGTAGTAAAAACAGACATAGAGTCCTTCCCTTTTTGCTTTTCTCTACTCAAGAAAAATGGGACTAAAGAAGTATATTCAGGTTTTACACGCTGGAGCAAATACTCTTGAATATGTCACTAAAGTCCTTCCAACTTCCATGATCCACTAAGTTAAAATTCTGACAACAGCAGAGATGTGAGAGCCCTTTTCGTTGTGTGTGGTACTGTGGTACACACAACATTGACGCCATCCTCTGAGCAGCACCTTAAACTAACCACTAGTGCCTCTTCTTCTCACTCACTCTTCACCACTTCTGTGAGAAGGGGAGTCTTGTATTATTTTTATTATCTTGCTTCAGTGTAGGGAAGTCATCTCTGTAGTCTCCTGAGGTCTCTCTGTGATCAAAGTTGCCGGGATTCTAACAGATTTGAGCTCCTATTTGTCAGACTCAGAAACTCACTGCAAATTGTGAAGAGAATTGCTGGTGAGCAGATGTTTCTTTTTGGACTAATATTTTCACATTGTCGTTACACTGTAATTCCTTTTGAAATCATTTTGCTTTCGGTCTGAGAAAATGGAGCGGATCATTCTCAGCCAGCTCAACAGCTGTGGAAGGTAGAGGCTGGCAACAGCCTGTGTAAGTTGTGATGAGTGGATGTGATGCTGTCACTGAAAAGCCCTGGCAGCAGTGGGCCACTGCACGTAAGGGAATAACATGGCAGGTTGGTATTTCTGCAGGTGCACTTGGCATCACCTGGTCCTTGTTCTGATGAAACGGCTGTTGTGCGTTCTCAAAAACATCTTGACTGCCAGGCTGCCCATTTAGGCCTGATCAGAATTTCTGTACCAGTTTAGATGTGGTCACTCGTTATCCTGCACTGGTGCACTTAAGACTGCTCAGTCTTTTTCCCTTTGCCTCGTCATGGTGTAGGTGTACCCAGACACCGATGCTGCCCTGACAGGACAGCTGCTGGGACTTGAGCTTTCGTTACCTTGCACCACACAGCCTTCCCTTCTCCACAGTGCCTGGACCTACTTAGATCAGATTCATGAGCCGTGCTGATATGCTTCTAATCTGTGTCCAGATGTCTTGCCTTGGGAAAAGAAAAAAGTCTTTTTACAAGGTCCCATTTCTTAGTTGATTTCATGTTATGAGTCACTGGAATTTTTTTGTTTTCATCTTGAATATGTGAAATATTTTGTATAAATTTTGGGAGTGGTCATTAATCATCTCTTACAAAACTCACTGGTTAGTATTACATTGATGACCTCTTTCTAGTCCCCATTCTGAGTGATGTTCAGTGTGTTAGCAAACAAAACAGACAAAAGGAAAATGAGATCTAAAAAGACATGAACAAACATCTGCAGAGTTCTCATCTCCTGAATAATAAGCATCATTCTACTATATTCCTTCCTTAGTATTCTCTGTGTATTTGTCATCTCTAGCTGTGCTACACCTAATTTACAATCCAATCCCTACCAGAAAAAAGAACTTGGAGGTTTTATTTGCCTAGGTACTATGCATACACAGTTAAAATGTTAAAATGTTTAAATAATGTGGAAAAAATTGAATGGACAAAGGCAGGAGTCTCTCCCTGCAACATATCCTAACCAGCAATTCACCCCTCCTTCTCCATTCTTCCATTAATCACGAATTAATTACATGACGATTCTAAAATGAATGAAGCAAAAACCTACTAAGAACAAGGAGGCAGCTTGCAAACCCACTGTAATTTGCAATTGAGTTGTGTTACTAAGTGCAACCCTAGTGTACTAATTAATTTGAATTATCACTTAGCCATGTGTTCATATAAAGATTTTGTTTTCCTGTATTTTAATTCAGAATGTTTCATAAGGAAAACAGTCATGGATAATTTTGTTTGGAACATCAGCTCAATGAAGCTGATGAATAAATGCATCTTGAATTTCCTGAGCAAGCTGAATTCAAAATAGTGGTATTTATTGATGGATTTTTTTAATCACTGTGTCTTTTCTCCTTTATGTTTATGCTATGGAAAGTGTCAGGTAAGTATGTATTAGGTATGATTAGCTCCTATATTCTTCCAGAGGGTAGGTTCATCAGTCTAGCTTTGTTTGAATCACTAGTGCATAGTGGAAACTCTTGTTTGATTTTTAGAGGTAATGTTGCCAATACAACAAATTGGGCAACATCCCTCACAGTTTAGATGAGTAAAGTAAAATATAAATTAGAAACCATTTCTTGGTTGATCATTGCCTCTCAGCTGATATGAGTTCTTCTCTCCCATGATCTAACTCTTTCCAAGTTTTGATTCCTGTGCTTCTAATTATATCACTAAACAATTTTTGAAATGCCATAGTGCATCTGTGACTCTTTAGCATTACAGCTTTGTGTTAGAAATCCAATTAATTCTGAAAATCAAATTCCGTTTCTTTTTGTCAACCTGCAACTATTGTAAAAACTTTCATTCTCTTTTTCTAGACCCATTATACACACTAGTTTCTTGCACAGTTTGTGACTATAAAATGCTCTTCTTAGTTCAGAATTATACACAAAAGACTTAGATTTCAAGCATTTCTAACTCTTCACCCCCATGGTGCTAACCATGAAAATATTAACCAAATTTCAAGCCTCATAGCTTTATCTACCTGTGTGCAGACAGCCTGAAACAACATCACTAGTTAGTCTGAGATGAAAAAGGCAGTTCAGAGTTCCTTAGATCCCACTCACTTTCCAAGACTTATGTTTGGGATTTTCCCAGAGTTCTGCATATTTGTCACAAAATTTGTGTTTTGTCCCACTTTTTAAATGTTGTTTTCTGGTTTCATGTCCTACTTGAAAATATTGCCGCAGCTTCATTCACTCTGATTTGGCTTTGCTGGAGAAATATTGAGGTTACATTACATTCCTGAAGAGAGATCTTATTGCCTGAGACATAAAAATGTATTTAGGGCTTGCAAAGAACTTCATCCGTATCCTGTAGCAGCTGAAGAGAGGAGAGGGAATGAAGTGGAATTACTTATTAGTTCTCTCAGCCTCCTTTATTTCTGAGAAACTGCAAAAGAAGTTTGTTGTCGACAAGAATTAAATGGCACATATAGAGTCAGGACATTTAATATGTAGATTTTGACCTACAAGCATCTATGGGTACTTTAGCCAGTCACAACATGATTAAAAATCCAGAAGGGCTCTCTTTCTGATCCTACAGATATTATTGAAGAGTGCACAGTAAGTATGATAGAAGTACTGCAACTTATCTGTGGGAGAGAGGCCTATAAAATAAAAATATATATCCTTACTTGAAGGATTATGGCATTCTGACACTTTAAAAAATTACGATATTAATATTGCTTTACTGAAGAAATATTTACTTTACCTTCCATAGAAACATAATGGAATATATCCCTGTGAAAGATTATCTGTTCCTTTTATTTCACTGCAGTGTTCAAGTAGTTCATAAGTAATTGGAATGTGGGAATGAAAGGGTGAATTGCCAGAGCTCTCCCTAAACCTATGGCAGTTGTACAGTGGCGTGTGCCTGCCTTTCCAGGCATTCCAGAAACAGGCATTTATTTCCAGTGACCTCACCCACACGGAATATTTGCTGCCAACTAAAATCATTTCGGCAAGATGCGGCACATAAAGTGGTTTTAACAATTTTACTTTTCACTGGAAGAGTAATTCCATTTCTGATTGCTCCAACACTGCAAAACTCAGCAGAAATTTCAAAGCTTATCAATTAAAGTGCTTTCCAATCAGGCACATTGTTGAGTATGTCCCTTCTCCTCCCTGTGCAGTAAAATTCAGGCTGCCTGCATTACCTCTGTGCTCTCATTACTTTAATTTCATCTTTAAAAGGAGAATACTATTTCAAGTAGAGAAGAAATCACTGCAACCATACTTAGTAGGATTCTTTGATAATTACAGAGAAAAGTATTTAAAAAGTTAAAAACCTATCAGTGTTTGGCTGAGCTAGGGATGTAACCGAGAGCATGCCTGCTCTGCTGCATGAGCAGAGCTGCCTTGGCCTGGGCCATGGTCCCCAGGAAAATGTTTGCTCCATTGAACTGGCACATTTGCTGCATTGCAGTGATGACAGAGGATTATTTAATTGGCAGGAATTATTCTAGATTGTCAGTTTGTTTAGCGAAAATCAGAACTGAGACTTGAGGGAAAGCTACTGCCACACAGGCTAAGTCAGAAACTGAGCAATTCCCACCTTCTGGGTTTTACATATGCTGCCAGCAAAAGTTCAACTGTAGCATTTCAGGGTGTATCCAGGCTGGCTGTACTCTGGGCACTTCACAGGAGTGGGAATGATGGGCTACTCCAACAGAAGGGCTGTGCTTTGCTGTTTCTAGTGCTTGAATGAAGTAGACACAAATATACCCATGCACTTTCTTCAGCAGTGTCACTATTCTCACCTGGTACTATTGGGGTTTTTTCTGCCTTAGCTTTCCCCATAAAATAAGGAACAGGCTACACTGTCTGTACCATGCGGAGAATTCCGAGATCCTGCCATTTCATCTAAACAAGTAATATCCTAGTGTGATAAATCCATTTTATTTTCTTCAAAGCTTCTTGTAATGGTTTCTCTAACATCAGTAACCCTGCCATTCTGCGCAACAGAATAATTTTTCAAGTAATTAGCATAAGACTGACAAGTGGGTTGAAAAATACTCCTAGACTATAACAAAAAATGGATTCCAGCCTGCTTTTATGAGTCTCCTTCCTTCGCTGAGAATGTGTGATGAGTTTTATTGACATTGTTCAACTTCCTTATATTCTTAATTTTGTTGCAGTGTTTCAGCAAAAGGCCACTCGAGTGACCAGTGACAACAGCAGGACATACTGCGAGGCCAGGAATCCCGGTACAGAATTTAATTTAACTCTCTAACTGCCTTAATATTTTTCAGCAGAACTAGTAGAGTTTTGCTGCAACTTGATTTTTGGGTGATTTAGCATCTGTTTTGTGACTTACGATTTATATTCTTAATGGTATTGCAGCATTAAGAGATCAGATTAAAGAAAGAAGACTAAAAGTTACAGTCTTGTAGGAAAGATTTGTAGAGTCAGAGTTACTTTACATTTTTCTGTTTCCCTCCGTGATTGTGATTAAAGCCAAGAAAGGAAGGACAGGAGGGCTCAGCTGTGCACTAATTCCAGCCATGAAAAGACAGAAGTGAGGGGAGCAACAGTTCTCTCCTGGATACCCCAAGATCCATGTAAAATTAATTACTTGTGGCAGTCCAGTTGTTATTTGAATCGTAGCACATTACAGTGTTGCTACTATAAATTCCATTAATGGTACCCCTTTGAACAATCCTTCCTTTCTTGAAATGAAGATAATGGTGCATGATGTAACAGAAAAACTGACCCAAATCATATTGGTGGTTTAAACTTTTATCTTGGCCACACTCCCCATGCAGTGAATCAGGTGCAACAGCTTCGTAGAGGGCTCAGAGCCCCCTGTTTCTTGGCTGCTCATGCGTTCTGGGTCAGCCATTCCAGCATCAGTATCCTGGAGAGAAGCAGTGCTACACCTCCCTGGACCAAGCTGTGAATCTGATAATGCACATCTCCCTTCACCTGTATCATAATCCTCAGGAACGCTGGGCTGCAGGGTTTTCTTGTTGCTGCAATGTATTTAATAATTTGGAGGAAGGAAATCTTGTGAAATTTCAAAATGCTTCCTGACCAGATTTCATCCACAACTTTTGAGATATGTAATGTATGACGTTGAAGAAGAAAGAGATAAAAAGGCACTGTGCATAGTTTATATAGCAACCATTTCCTTTAAAATGTCAATTCTATAACTGTAGTGCTAGAAGGAAATTCTTTTATGAACCAACTCTAATGAGTAATCCATGGACCAGGGCAGTAGTAATGAAGGAAACGTTTGGGGTGCTGCTCTGCTGCCAAAGAGTAATGGTGGAATCCTCACTGATTTGTTGCATTTCTCACTTTGTACATTTTGTTGTAGCAGCACACAGAGGCCACACTGAGACAGTAACTTACAGCACTGTGGTACACAAGATCCCTCCTGAACAGGAAGAACTCATCCACTTGCAGGAACAGGTGAAAAAGGGAGCAATTTCTGTGGATGAAGCCCTTGACAGATTTAAACAGTGGCAGAACAAAAAGCAGAGACTACCATCCACTCAACAGGTAGGAGTTTAAAATTTGTTCCTTGATAGGAATCTTGATCAGATGTTCTAAAAACAAGATCTTGTGTTTTGGCTCCTGCATATGAGGTCAAAAGTAATAATCATTATTTATATGCAAATCAGCTCCCAAAGAGCTTCCTGGTTATGGTTCTGAATCTTCTAGATACCTATTTCCACTCCTGTTTGACTACTTGAGAGATTTTCTGAATTTGGTTAAAATCCAGAGTTAAATATGCTGGTCTCCTAAGACTTGTGTTTTAAACTGTTGGGCTATGTGCATCTTTCATGAAACCACAAACTTTATATTGCCAAACAAACCAAATGTGCTATTGAGCAGTGCCAGCTAACAGAAACCTGACTATATCAAACATGCATTTATTATATCAATTAATATATATTAACTTACATCAGCCCTTATGCCTGTCTGACAGTGTTGAGTAAACTTAGTGAAATCCACAACTGTTGGCAATGCTCTACACCTCCTTTGTGTTCAATGTATGGAGTAAATTGAGGTGCACAAAAACAGGATTTACAAAAGCCCACACACTGAGTCACTGAAAGAACTGCATCAAAGCTGCAAGCCATGGAAAGGAGGTTTGTTAATTACTTCTAAAAAGACACATGGAAGAAGAGGTTATGCTCTCATTTTATATGAGGTCATGCATTAACAAAAGGAATTTCTTGTTGTCCTTTAGGTCATTTAGTAGAAAGAGGAAAAGCAAAGCTAGTCGCTGCTTTGCAGAGTGGGAGAGCTATCAGATGGTGCCAGCAAGGAGAATGCTCTTTGTGTTTGCTTCTACTTGAAACTCTGAGCTTTGTCATCACAGTGGAACACTTGACAGCAAAAGTGCAAGGGCTTGAAACAGTTTGGGAGCCCATTTCCCGAGCTGGGCACCAGCAGTGCAGCACTGGGAATGTGGTGGATGCCACCTTCCAAATCCAACTGCAGCCAAGCATGTGGATGAATTGCTGGTATTGCTCTCTCAGTCAGGGGCATTTCTTGTGCAGGAAGATCATATCTAATCTGGCCATGATAGCAGCACCAAGTTAAAAGTCTTTTTTTTTTTCTTGGTGAACTATAAGATGCCTGTATTTCAAGGAATATTTACTTGGCCTGTTTTCAGTGCTTCAGGGAAAAAAGCTACTTTGTAGTGGTGGGTTTTGCCCTGCATTGCATGTGTGACTTTTCTTTGGTTTTGTTCCACAGAAGTGTCTTTTCTTCTTACTCCTCTATAAACATGATGAACTGACTTCATGCTGTCACTGCAGTTTTTTGTCCTTCACTTGGATTTTTGAGGAAAAAATTGCTTGTCCAAAAAAGAAAAAACAACCCTAAACCAAAAAAACCTAAACAAACAAAAAAGAACACCCAAGCCTCTGTAATCTAATGCCAGAATCGTTGTAACTTACTGCTGGGAGGGGTTAACTTCACAACAGGTGTTTGGTAAAAATGCTAAAATTAGCATCATAAACAGTTTTCATTCTTTTAAAATTATTGTCCAGGAGAGAGATGCTTGGTGTTCAGAATGCTAAAGAATTCAGCTTTTTATAGTGTCTTACTATTTCTACAGTAAACTTCCGTTACTGATTTCTGCTACTGATTTTATGCTTGTTTTTTTATTTAAAGGAAAAAGTGCATCACCTTAGAGACACCACTATAAGAAACAGACAAGAAAATGAAAACCTGAATGGTAAGTTGCACTTTTTCTGCCTCTTAGGACTTCTGAAGCCTTAAATTAAAAGTATAGTGCAGAGATCTTATCCAAACCCTTTTGGATCAGGCATTGAATTTGTAATGAACATTTTCTGTATCTCACCACAATTATTTTAACAGAATCAGGCCTTCAGCAATGTCAATATTTCATCCCAAAGACGAACTCACTGTGAGTTAATGGGGCAGAAAATTTACCAAGTCTCTGCTGCTCAGCTTTTCTGTAGCCTATTTCCTACTGCATCATCAGAATTTTGGGTAGATGGCTTCTTTAGAACAATTTGCTTGATGACTTCAATATTTTATTTGTAAATCAGCCATCAGTTTGCAACTTCTTGATGAACTTTCTACTGCTACAGCAGGTTTTTTTGAGAATTATGGTCATTATTTAAAATTGCACCATTTGTGATTTAAGATGCTTTTTTCCCTTTTCGGAGAAAAAAAGATTTTTGGGGTTGTCCTGTGCTAGGCCAGGCGCTGGACTGTATGATCCTTGTGTGTGCATTCCAGCTCAGAATATTCTGTGATTCTTTGTGATCGAATGTCATCTACAATAGTATAAGTCATCTGCTTTTCCTGCAAATTATTTTCTCTTGTTGTTACAAAAAGAATCTATTAGATGGTATTGGTTTTAGGTGTGTGATTCCTGTAAAATTCAGTACATATGCTGAAAGGAAAGTTAATGTTTCTTTTTCACATTGGACTTAGTACTATTTGTATATTTCTGTGAAAATTATCACCTAAAAGTGTTATTTCCTTACTGCAATATAGAAAAATAATGCACAGTACTGCTTTCATTAGTCTCTTAGACAGTGTTATATTTATGTGAACTTGTGAGGGTCTGTAATTAATTGTGGGAAATTCTTGCTGGCCCAGTGGCAGCTTTGCAGTCCTGATATTTCAGCTTTAATATCCTCTGTGGCTGGTAGGGGTGCAGTGTCCTGAGCAAAAGCCTTCACAAGGTGCTCAGAGCCTGAGGGCTTGGGATCACTGCAGCTCATCAGGGTGACTCTTGGAAAGCATTTGTCCGTATGGTTTCATTTTAAGGCCACAGCAGCAGTCCTGCCTCTGCCACTGTCCTCCCTCTCCAGAGTTCATTTATTGAATCATACCAGCAGAAATGTAGTATCAACACCATAATTGTTAATTTTGTGAAATTATCCAGTAACTCGGATAATGATCACTATATTCCCTTCTGATCCTAACCTCTCTGCCCTCTGTTACACTGTCATAGATCCTGTAATGCATGTAAATCAGCAGCTTTGCACTGCGGAAACACATAAGGTCTGTGTCCAACAACAGAAATCAAATATTTCAATGCTTGAAAATAAGGACTTCCTCTAGAACTAGAGGCAGAGTGGTGGCAAGAGTAAACAAGGATCTCAGAAGGCAGATACCTATGTCCAGACATACAGTGCCTGAAACAGAAATGACAATCACTTTCTCTTCTCCTTTGAAGTTCCTAAGGAAAACAGACCAGAGAGCACCCCTTTGAGAGACATTTTGTTTCACATGCCATTTAGTAAAGTGGTTTGTGTGAATGTCAGCAGTCCTCAGATTTGTTCAAAGAATTCTAGTTTTTACTTGTATATAGAGACTCTCTCTGCTCTACCTTTAAAAATATGGGCCTCCCTCTCTAGACTCCATGTTTGAAATCAGGATTTGGATAATCTTTTTTGTAGACAGTTTTTGAGGTCTTGATTGAGGATTTAAAGAGATTACATCAGAAGTCTGTTAGAAAAGGAATTTGATTTTATTTTAATAAGAAAGGAAAATATCTCCTAGAAATTAGTATGGAACATAATTTTTCGTTTCTTGGTAAGTTTGATCTTGCTTCCACTGTAATGAAGCTATTAATGAGAGTGGCACTCAGTTCAGTCTTCCATTTTAACATTTGATGCTATCTCAAAGTTCATGTCTCATTTTGTAACAGTTCAGTATAGGACTGAATAGTACCCTAAAAAAAAATCAACTGCAAAGCAAAAGGTTCTGCCACTCTTGAAGTGAAATATCTACAAAAACCTATTTTAAGAACAGTTAATTAAGGCCTAAGCATGTAGAATGTTCATTTTTAGAACGTACAGACATGGCCAATGCTTTAACTCAATATCGTATAATACACATATGATCTGACCTGTAGACATTGATAGTATTTTTTTTTTTCAAGATGTTAGCTAACAGACCAAAACCAACAAATGCCTTAAATAAAATTTCAGGGAAATACTTAGAAGATTTGTGGACAAGAGCTGCACTTTTAAATCTGAGTAGCCCAGATTTTTCAGAGTACACCACCAAAGTACTGAACTAGACGTAGCCTATTGCCCATGGGAAACTTTATCTATGAGCAAGGCTCCTTAAAGCATAGGGTAAGGCTTGAGAGTCTTGGGTTTGTGCATGTCCACTAGTAGAACAAACAGCAGCAGCTAAGACAATATTTAGGCAAGGATTACTAGACAAGTTTCCTTTAAATTCTTTTTAAAACCCACGGCTTTCACGTGAATCCCACGTCCTTACTTCCTAGCACATGGGAATATTTAAAAACCTGTGTGATGCCTATCTACATCATTGGGCATTTGAATTACCTATGTGAATATCATTTTGCTGTTTCTGAACATGGAATTTCAAAATCTGCCTACTATTACAGTTACATTATGGCACCTTGTGTGTCACATCCCACAGATTTAGTCATCCAACCCCTAAAAATATGCACGAGATTGCAGAAACTACATAAGATGGTTTGAGTTGTTTGTAGCTAGCTATCCCCTCACTGCTAATCTCTGCAGAACCTTGAACTTGTTCCTTAGGGACGCAGAGAAAAGTGCCAGGTTCTGCATCGAAACTGGGAATGACTGATGCTCTGTTCTCCAGGCTTGGCACAGCAGCAAGAACTGAGTAGTAGGTGTCCCTGCTTCATTGCTAGGTAATGAGCAAGACTGAGGCCACAGAGGACAATCTATAACTCAGCTGGACTTCAGGAGAGAAATACTGCATGAAGCAAATGTTAAGCTTGATTTATTATTATTGGTGGTGGTGTTACTACAACTGTTATTATTTCAATGCCAGCGACTTCTATAATGGTTGACGGTAGGTCTTGGAAAAAATGTTAGATGTTTAAGTAGTCCTCCAATGACAAATAGACCCATGGGACAAGTGAGAAATTCAGGCTTTGCATCTGTTCAGTCTTGGCCTCCCTGGCGAGACTGGCAAGGTAAGCGGCCTGCTGTGGAAATGTCAAAGCTTTTTCCACAGGCTAGTCAATTGCAAGCATTTATTTCTTAACTGCTAACATCAGTAGGTACTGACACTAAAAGTGGTCTTCCTATCCAAGAAGGGCAACTTTACTAGCTGTTGCTGTAGACTGTTTAATACTGACCTGCTCCTGTGAGGTCCTGTGAGTAGCCAGGTCGTCCACTGCAGTAAAGGCATCCTCCACAGAATTTCTTCTTCCAGATTTTGATTTCCAAATCTGTAGATGCCCAGCTTGCTGCCAAAGACCAAATCTCTTTACCATCTTGATCCAAAAAACACCCAGAAGAGCACTATGCACATTCTACAAACTGGCAGGTTATTGATTACATTTGCTATCCAAAATATCTGGCTTCATTCCCCAGCCCTCATCAGTGCCTTGTTTTTAGTCCAAGTTGCTAACAGATTGCTTATTCATCAGTTGATGCCTCTCCAGCTTGCAGGTTGTGTCTAAGTAGAGTTCCCTGAAAACTAAAAGAATCATCTCTTATTTTTGAGCACAACCACCAATTTCTGTTGTCTCTGCTAGGTCCATAGGAAGATGAACAAAGTCAGACCCTGATTTTGGCATTTGGATCCACAGACACCAAAACTTCTTTAGTCAGCCCAGTTAGCAAAGTTGAAATAAGATGGGATCCTGAAGCACATACAAGCTTTTGCATGTTTGGATAGTGAGGAAGTCATAGAAAAGCTGCTTTTTTCTTCATGACTTCAACACTATTTCAGTCAGGACTTCTAGTCTTGAACGTATTTACTTGTTGGTAGTTTACAATAGTGTCCATTAGACTTGTGAAGGAGCATCTTTAGCCTGGCTTATTCCCAATTTCTTAGCTTCACATGATGCTCAAAGTTTAAATCTAGAAAATAACAAAAATCAGTGTCCTGCCTATTTATCACCAAGTCAGGTCTTCACGAGGCAAGCTCACAGTCCCACTGCTGACAGGAGATCACCAAGACACTGAATATCCACATACCTCTCACCTCTCCTAATTGCCACCAAGAGAGACCAGCCTTGCTGTTGGGAGTCAGATTTGTACAAAATCCACCTCATGTCATTCTCCCACACAACAGCTGCTTATTTCTGTGAGTGTTTCTTGCTCCCCTGCTCCCAGGGACATGTGTTGTCTTCATATTTGAAGTAAAGCACCTAAAAAGTGACTCATCGTAGGAATGTGTTTTCTGAATTATTCAACTTCCAAAGATATTTTGCACAAGCCTAACTTCTTGATTTAAATGATTATTGATGCATCTTTTTCTTTTTAGTCTACAACCAGGAGCCCAACAGACAAGGAACAGATGCCTAATTACCCGAGGTAAGAGCAGATACACGAATGCGCGCGCACACACACAAATGCACAGAAATGTTGTTTGTCATGGGAACAAACACTTGTGGAGGTACTTTCCATCAGAGTGCATTTGTGTAACAGGAGGATGGAAGTGCATCTCAAGACAAAGGCTCTGATTTCACAAGATAAACCATTATCATCACACAGTCTGGTTTGTACTAGAGCTTCTTTTTTTATCAGCTACCAACCTATTCTAGTTTAGTGCAGGGCAGATTAGCAAGCAGTGAGGCACTGGGCTCACCTGTGCATGCAGCCAAAGAGAGTTACTGCCACTAAGGCAGGGTATGCACCTAAAAGCTGTAGGAGAGTCTAGCCTTACAGCCTGATTTCACAAGCAGTATCAAACATATTGAATAAAGTTGAAAGCCATAGATACAATGATATGTCCAGATTAAACACAAGACCAATGGTCATTTCAGTGTTGGGAAGCTTAGACGTGATGATACTGTCTCCACAAACAGCAGAATTTCCCAATGATAGTACTGGTGAGTTTCTTGGGTTTGGGGCATCTAATGAGTTCTGCAAGAGTTGAGGGGTTTAATTATTACTATCTACTACCTGTGTGCTTCCATTTATATCTCATTATATTACTGTGGTATTAAGATATTGTTATAGCATTAATATATTTCTTATTATGTAATATTATTAATATTATCAAGTAATATTTGTTCACAGTAGCAAATTGATGCAATTTATTCCTGAAGACCACTGTCGTTTTAAAAGCTTTGTTAGCGTACCCTCTTTGATTCAATTTGCCTCTCCAACTTTTCCAAGTGGGGGGAAATGCAGTGTGGTACTGTCGTTATTTTTTTGGACCGGAAAATGGATTATCTTCAGTGAGGTCTCTTCTGCCACCCTACTCTCATGTAAAGGAGAGGGAAGTTTGTTCTTCAAGAACTGTATGTCTATGGCTTATTTCTGGAGCCAAGCTCACCTACCTGGTCACTGGAGTGCAGTGTCCACACCATAAAACAGCAGATACCTCCTCTGCTGCTGCTGATCCTCTGAATCACTTGTTCACATCCCCCCTCTTCAAAAGTTCTTGTAAGAACAAAAAAAAAAAGTCTTACGATGTGCTGAAAATGAACAACTATCACTCCTTCTTCAAGAGGCAGCTTAACTCCTACATGGGCATTCCTAACGGAGCTGTTTCCCTGTGTGGAAATGTAGTCACCTACACTTAATGAGTAAACAAGCTCTGAATTTTAAAAGCTCTGAGGCTGGAAAAAACTATCACAAAAAACTGCGTAAGATTAGAGATGCTTATAAATTCCAGATTGCGAAAGAGAGATGAATCATGCAATGGGAGAGGGGGAATTACCCCTGGGATTGGAATAGGTGATTTCTGTCACTTTTAGAAAATCATTATGTGGGAGAGAGAAGGTGAATTAGATGTGGGAGAACTTGCAAATACAATTTATCCAGAAGATCCAATAAATTCTGTTTGTGAATTAGACACATCAAACTGCAAGGTTTTCCTCCTCTGCAAAGTATGGCCTCTCCATAGTTTTCTTGCTGTTTTCTGTCTTCAGATTGGTTCAAAGAAACCACTTTTTTTCAAAGACGAATTTCAGGGAGATTTTTGAGTATTTGAATGTTGCAAAAAATTGCAGATTAACATTCAAGACCTTCCTTTCTATTGCTCATGTTTTGACTCTCCAGACAGTCAAGTTTTCAACTCCAGTGAAAAGTTCTTAGCTAACTTAGTTAAGAATCACATTTTCCTTATACAAGGTGGGAAGAGGATAAGGGAATTGATACCCAGCTGGTGGACCTGAAGGAACAGAATGGATTTGATTCTCTCATACTCATTTCAACAAATATGATCTTATTCTAAACAAACCTGACCGGTCTGTTGAATAACAGGCATTTTTCGTCATTACCTGCAGTGTGACTCTTCAGCCAGCTGCACATCAGTTTCCTCTGCCTGGCATCCCACACCTGTTCCAGCTGTGCCCTGACAGCCTCAGGCTCCAGCCCATCCTGCTGCAGCACCGCTGCACTGCCAGGGCCTTGGAATCTCTCGCCTGGCCCAGCTCTGGAAGACCAGTATCACTAAAGCAAATTAATAAGGCTTCTTGTACAGTCAGCAGCGAATTTTACACCTTTTCTTTGCTTTTTCTTTTTCCAAGGTGACAGCTGACAATTTACATAAAGATGTATTGCTTGCTTTGGTTAATAATTTTTTAAGTCATTTCAGTTTTTCCATTGTGCTTGTTAAGTTGTTTAAAAGTAGACTGTATGCACAAAAGAGGAAGATTGTAAAAGGTTATAAAGATTATTAAGTGAAAGTAAATAAAATTTAGCTTTTACTTTTTGTTGAAACATTTTTATATTAACTCTGTATAAAAATTTGTCTTTCCTAGGAATAATTGTATTTCATCACCAGTTTAAATAATTGTATTCACATTAAAGCTAATTTTTTAAGCCAAACAATGTAAATCAGTACTAATTACCTACTAATGCATTAAAGTGATTACAAGAATTTGGTTTACAAGGAAATTGTGTTTTGTTTAGTAAGTTGACTAAGGTAAATTACATCCAAAACAAAACCAAATTACTTTCTACTGCATTAACACAGCAACAGCAAAGGAATAAATATGGTTAATGGGTATAATGGTCTGCATTCCCATAGTATTGGTCTACAAAATTTAAGTGAGCACGTGATGATACAAGAGTATGCAAGATGACTTGCCCTATTTCATGCACAAAAACAAGAAAAAAATCTCCTTAATATAAATACATTTTGCTCCTTAACTACATATTTAAGTGACACCCAGATTTGGAAGAGGGGAGTGGATTTGAAGTTCAAGCCCTCAAGGCTCATATTATTTTTCCAATCCAAATAGATTATTGTGCCAAGTGAACTATTAGGAATAAAAATAAGCCAAAAAGCCAATGTGGGGATTTTAAAATAATGACAGAATCTTGAAAGCATATAGATTTAGACTAATTAAAAATCTATTTTCTCTTTTAAATGGGTTGATTAAACATTTTGAGGCAATTATTTGTTCTGTGGGGAAAACCTGCATTTCTGTTAGAAACACTCCCAACAAATACTGCAGATGTATTGCTATGAAGTCATAAATATTCAGTGACTGCTGTATTAGTGTGGCAACATAGCTTTGTGTACCATACAAAGCTATTTGAACCACAGCAAAAGCCTTGAAATGTGTCATATATTCCAGAGCTGGAAATACAGTGTCTGTGAACTGAGGGCCATGAGACTTTATAGGGGAGAAGCTGAGATGTTTTAAGACTTACCTGGCTACATGGAAATGGGAATGGAGAGAATTATTTGGAAATCTAAATGAATATAAAGTGTTATTTTCCCCTTAAGAGGACCTTCTTTCTGCCCTCAAGAGTATTTATATTCTTACAAACCTAGCTAGTCAGTGTATCCCCTGGCAAGCACTCTTGAGGAGTTGGCATACAGACGGAAAAGAGAATACAAAAAATGAAAAGGTTCTTCATGGAGGTACCTGCTGTCTTTTCTGCCTTTTGTTGCTTGTTTCTGTAGCAGAGGAGGTGAAGGGACCTTTCCTGGGAGGGGGGTCAGTGCTCCCAAACGTCCAGGCAGGATCCGGGTGCTCTCTGTGCTGCCAAGGGAGAGGCTGTGGCCCAGTGGCTCCTGTGCTCCAGTGAGAAGGCACCTGGGCAATGCAGAGAGTTGTGGTCAATGGTAAGAAAGTACAAAACTGGAAATTTGCAAAAATAAAGCACAGACAGTTGCATCAAGGAAACACTATGGTTTTTTCTAGGGAAAAATGGAGTGTAACAATACAGCAACACTGCCAAACTCACAAGGTGGAAGCCTGAGGGTAGCTCCCCCCGGAAATAAAAGCACACTCCATGTGCACACATGTATTTGCATCTCTAATGTGACACTCCAGTTTCCAGCCCGGGATAGTTTAGGATTACCCATAACAAAGCAACTCCTGTTCTCTGCCTTTGCTGCTTCATCCAAGCCCGACTCTAGATGTCCCAGGCACTGCAGCACCAGTGTTACAGGTTTGGGCAGGCCTGCTTTACAAAAAGCAAAGAGCATTTTCAGTGCCTGCTCCTGGGGCAGCTGCTTTTGCCCCATCACAGAAGTACAGCTCTACTACAGAGGGCAGAGCAATCTAAAAAGGATGCAAGACAGCAGTAGGGGACATGCAGTGTCACTTTCAGGAAGAACTGCTTCTGCTACACCACAGATTTGCTTGGTTTATCACTTCAGCGTCCTCTGACTCTTGGTATTATAATGCAGAAGACCAAAAACCAAAACCCAGATCAACTATTGCCAGTCTACAAAATCTTCCTGAAAAATTGTGCATAATCCATAGCAATGCAATTTCTATGGTATTAAATTCCACAATAGCTAAGCAACAAGTTGAAAATAGGGCTTTTGTTCATTTGGGTTTTGTTTACACACACAGAATTCCCACCCACCCATACTTTGAGGCAGTCAGCCAAGGCCCCAGAGGAGAAATGAAGGGATGGATGCTTTTTTTTTTCCTTCTCCAAAGGGAATTTCTTCATCTCAGTGTAGTTAATTACGTTCAAGCTACAAGTAAAATCATTATACTTCTGCAAAAAAACCCAACAAAATGCATCTGTTCCCCACCCCTCTCATATTCAGTATTCACAATCTGTTCTCTGCTGCAGGATTTCCTGAAGTTTTGCTAACTGATGTGCTTCACTAACAGGGAACATTGGCAAGTGCCTGTTTAGAAGTGCATGAACAATTAAGTAAATCACAGGAGCCTGAGAGCCTAACTGAGGCAAGATCCCTGTTGTAGGTGCTCTAAAATATTAGCTAAAATAGCTAAAATATTAGTTTCATTGTAAGCTAGGGGATACAGTAGCCAACCCATCAGCAATAACATCACTCCACACTTCCAGCTGGCAATATGTAGTCCATTAAACTTGAACCAATAATTCATTGAAAAATAAATACTTTTAACACAGTGACATCCAAGAGAAAGGAAAACAATGCAGAGAGATCCACAGTGACTGCAGTTATCAGCAAGTTGGATCTGCCAGGAGCCTCATTACAGGAGAGGTTTCAGTGAGTCAGCAGTGCTCAAAGATTGTCCACTTTTTGCTGAGGAAACTCACTGTCTGGATGTAGCCTGTCATCCATGAGGGGATGGCATGGCCCTGCTGGATGTTCACCCTGTGAAAAAATACTCTTAGCATTTCAACACCAGTGTAACATGCAGCAGACTGAGAATAAATATCAAGTCCTACCTTTATTTTATTAAAAAAGCATATATAATCCATGCAGGAATGTACATGGTGCTGAAGATAGATTTCAGTCTTCATAGGAAACATCTACTGTGATAAGAGCAGGAGCAAAATGACAGGAGTTGTCCTGACAATGCTCGAGGGGGTGTGAATAACAAAGAGGAGGCAGAACCATGTAGACTGACTGCTCATCCCCTTCATTTACTGTAACCAACTTTCTTCCTGACAAACTTCGGAGTCGTAATTCAGTAATGCTGAAGTGAGTCATTCCAGAAATAGGCCCCAAGACAAGCCATCAACAAGCAAGGTGGAGGGACATACTCAGCCACTCTAGACACGCTGGGATGCAGTAGCTGAAATTAAGAACTGCATCAAGAGAGCAGGGAAAAGTTTAATGGAGACAGAAAGTGGTCCCAGGAAGCAGCAGTTAGTTTGTGCCAGACTCCCAGTACAAGAAATCAGAAGACATACCAACATCACTGTCAATTCTCAAAAGTAATTTCAAACACTTGGATCAGCCTCTTCTTACAGAAAAAAAAAACCAGGAATAAAGTATCCAGGTGTCAGCCCACTTCTGCAAGGACCCTCCACACACACACACAGCAGGGGTCCAACAGAGGTGAGGAATCCATTGAGGCTGCTCAACGCTGTAAGAAATACACACATAAGTTGCAATTGTTTGCAGATGCAAGCGACATACTAAAATATTCACCAGAAAAATTTGCTGTTGCTATTTATACAGAGAATGCACCTAGTCTGGGTAAAAAAAAAAAAATACAAAAAGCAGCATTTTTAATCAGTCAGCATTAAAGTTCATCAATTGTAATGCTAAAATACCTCATAATGAGCATGTGGTTTCCGTCCTGGCAGAAGACATGCCAAAATATTTCACCCCAGGGCACTAACCTATGAAGCTTGGTTGGGTTACAGCAACTCTTCAGAAAGTAACCCTGGATCCAGTGCATTTCAAGGCAAGACACACGGGTCTAACAATTATCTGAAGGACTTTTTCCTAGCATGGATTTGGGTAATTCAGTCACCTTCTCCAGTGCTTGCAAAACCTTCCTCTGCTAAATTAAATGCTGTTATCAGAAGTCTTTTCATATGAAGATATTTATAGATAAAGAAAAAAATCCCCAAATTTAAATGGAGATCACAAAGCAGACTTGTTAAACTTTGTTGTAGTTTTAGAGGCTACCATAAGCAGTTCTACCCACGAGGCATGGGCTGGCACATGCCATTGCTGTTTATTACACTACAGGAACACGCACCTGGCCTCAGTCAGGAGATTAAGATCCCACAGATATAATATTCAGGGCCCTACACCTTAGATTTCAGTCACATTCAGAAGACAAGAGTCAGGGACCGCAAGGTAGCAGTAAGTAAGTGAATGTACAGCTTACGGCAGGTAACCTCATCCCTCTCAATTTACCATGTTAGTAGGTTAATATCCCCTTTTCCACCCAAATCTGATATCTGACTAGGCATCAAAATGTAGACAAAAACCAAATCCTAGACAAGCAAGGGCCAGAAGCTCCCAGACACCAACCAGAGCTCACATTGGCTGCCACTCTCCCAAGCCATAGTTCTGGCTCACAGCACACAAGGAAGCACGGAGACACACAAAGGAGATGGAGAGTGGGAAAAGATTAGGCAAGGAGTAAATTGCACCATTACTGCAAGAGGGAAGCCTTCATTTAAGTTAAAAGCTCCATCCCAGACAATACAATCAAGAACTTACATTAGTCTTCTATTTTAGGGTGGATTCAGTGAATCTATTACCACAGGAAGCAACAAAGGAATTTCCTGATGCTGTCTCTACTGATCAATTACCTCTGGAGCCAAGCAAGCTTCCTCACCGAAAAAAAAAAAGAAAAAAAGAAAAAAAGAAAAAAAATTAAAAGCAAAAAAATCACATTTTTTCTCAGCCCGAATACACTAAAAACTTTGGGATTTATATTAATACACAAATGGCACATAGGTACTACAGGGCAATCCACAAACTGCCACTCATATTTTATCTTGCACAATTTCCACTGCCTTCCTGTTCAAGAGTTTCAACTTATCAGGCCCAACAGTGATAAAAGTGCTCTGGTAAGCAAAAGTGACCAAAAAGTGATGAGACTAAAACAGGTGAGAAAATTCTGCTCAGTTCTACACAGGATCCTTCTCTTCTTAATCCATTGAATGAGTTTTAAGGTGCCTTTATACTGTACCTGACTCACCTTAGTTTATTAAGAGGAGGCTAATAGCACTAACTCCTGTGGGAAAAGGAAAAGACTAAAGTATTTTTATTTCTCAGTATCAAACACCTGTGGTAATTCCAGAAACAAGAGAAAAAGAGGTGCCAGCATTCCTCTGGTCTGTTAATTTCATTGCCATATGAGCATTGTCACGTCATTTCTTGTTTTCTCCTGCCCACCTAAAATAGGACTTTACAAGATGTGAGCACACTGTAAAAGGAGTCTTGGGGAAAGATACATGATAACACTTCTCAGAAAGGATGATTTTTGGATACTTTTTATTAATATTTCCTGCCACGTGAGCTTCAACACTGAACTCAATTGCCATCACAATTCCCTCAGTTTTTATGGGTTTATTTGTTTGGCTCAAATGTCATTAACCAGATCTTGCATTCTATTTCTGACTGGTAATCTGAACATAGTTCTTATTTCTTTTACCAATTTTACATATTAAATGTCAGATTTGTGTCTAATTGTACACCTTGCAAGATAAACAAAACTGCACACTGGAGGCATTTCAGAGTAAAACCACAAACTGCTTGCAAAATTAAGCTGAGATCAGAATACTAACAAAATCAGCTCTCCAGAGCGTGGGTCAGCTTCCCCAAACAGTCTTTGGGAAAGCTACACTTCTGCTGGTGCTTGAAACAGAATTACTTCCTACAGCCCGGTGCTGTAAAACACAGTTTTGCCTTGTAAGGAAAGGTAAGGTGTAGCACCATTTCACAAAACAAGGTAAGCAAATAATTCTGTGGCTGCAAAGCAGGCTCCCTTCCTCCTCTCAAGAGAGGCAAGTAGCTTAACCCCAGCACCAGAGGTGGTGTTTAACCATTGCTTGTGCTGAGGTATTCCCTCCAGGTCTACCTGTCCCAGCCCATCTGGAGCAGTGACTGAGCTGTCGTTAGTCCCCACTTAGGATGCGAGTTAACCAAACAAAGGCTGAAATACAGTGACAAATTTCTGATATTTAAGTGTCAGGAAAAACAGCTTCCCATTTGCAGCACAGATCAGCTAATAACTCAGAGGAGAGATTTGACCATTCCGAATGTCATGTACACAACTACAATACTGTCAGTTAGTTTTCCTGGCCTGATAGTCATTATCAACCTGAGATTCTTAATTTCATGGGGCGACTATTCTCTAATTCTTTGAATACAAGACATCTGGCTTGCACCAAATAACCCAGATTAAGAGTTAAGACTGTAAAAGCTCATCATTTAGAGTGTTTATGACACTGCTGAAGAAAAAGCAGAAATTTAACCTGCACAGCCTCTGATCACTGTGCAACTGAAAGCAAAGCTCTGACAAATTCTGTATTATTATAGCAAGCTCCACTTCTCCAAGCTAATTTAAACAGCTCCTTTGTGTTTTTGCAAAATATTGGAAAAAATTGTAGTGGTGTTCCTGAGGAAGCACATGACTTGAATTGCATGTGTAAGAATGTGGGCATAATCTGTGACACCAACAACAGGGTGAAAAGAAACTGTTTCACCATGGGGAGGAGACTGGTTTAGTTCACTTACAAGCTTATTAACTCTAAGGTTACAGAGCAGCCCCCAATGAAGAGCACAAGATACCTGTTTTAACAGGCAGCTGACATAAGGCATTTGAGATAGCGCACCATTTTCCAGAGAATATCAAATTAACATAAACCAAAATCAAAGCGACGGATATTAGATAGGGCTAGAACAAGTTCTGCACTACAGGAAGGCATGTAGGCCCCCTAGTTCAAAGGAAGTCACACAATAATAATGTTTGTTTCTCCCCTGCTCTACTTTGCTCGAGCACTTACTGCATCTGTAGGAACAGCTGAGCCCAGCACGCCCTCCTCCCTCGATTCCCTCCCATCCTAGCTTGCTATATGCCTTCAGGAAGAAAAGCTGATAGATACCCACCCACACACTTCTTACGTCTCCCTTCTGCTTGGTTTCCTTCCCAGAAGGCCAAAAAGGACATGCTTGTTCCCCATGGCATGCCAGCCAACCCTTCTGCAGCCACACAGATATTTCCTTTTTTATTCTTCCTTAAACTCCTGCAAGCCAGCTACAGCCAAACCGCAACATAGCCCAGAGAGAAACTAGCTCAATGGTGGGAAACACTCTTTTTTTTCCTCCCCATGAATAGGTCACAGATAGCATCAAACTGAACAGACTAATGAAACACCCGCATGTCTGTTTTGCTTCACTGACCTAATCTATTTGCTAAACACTTTGGGGTTTAGGATATCAGAAAATCCCATAGTCAGTTGCTTGCTCAGTCTCCCACAGCCAAGCTCTCCTTATCTAGCAGCTTTCCATGGAGCATTAAGTTAAGCAAGACTCCCTGCACTCACCACAGAAGCTGCAGTGTATTTATTCAGGAAATTTAAGTACATTTTTAAGAACACTGGCAACCAGGGCATTTTTCCCATTCCTAAAGGGAGCATAGAAGCAAAACTACATCCAAGACAAAATCACATTGGATTCCAACAGCCGGGGGAGTAAAGACCCCTCCATCCCTTTCTTGCTTGTATACCTCATTGTAAAGAACATATTATAGTGGTGGGTGAGCTGATTCCAAGCCTTCTCTTTCCACCCACAGCTTTTGTTGCATTCGCCTCTGTTCAATCATTCATTCATGCTCCCTCAGCCACTCGCCCACATCTATTCCTTGCTGACAGCCCAGCTGCACACACACATTCCCAATTACAGTAACAGCTTCTGTGTTCCAGTGCTGACAGAACAAGAGAAGCAGTGGGGAGAGAAGGCTCGGAAAGGCCTCCAGATGGACCATCCCAGGTTTGCCGCACACATACAAGTAATGTGCCAGTGTTCAAGCTCACTCTTGTGAAGCCACTGCAGCAGCCCCCAGGGGACTATTTGCAATATCAAATTGTTGCTGATTTTAGATCCAGAGACAGCACTGGTAACCATCAAACATGGAAAGTGGTGTTTTCAAAGGAACTAAAGGCAGCTGAAATGGAAGAGGCTGAACTTGAAGAGCTCAGCCTTAACAGCCACAGAAAAGGCATCTCCCTGTTACAGTCCCTGCTTTGGAGGTAACCTTGCTCATCCAGCAGACCCACTGTACAGGAATATTGTGAAAATCCACACAAGCCTTTCCAGAGACAAAGGCAGCTGCCAGGATCTGTGTGCTCAGCTGCAGCCAACATTGCCCATGGCCTCCCCAGCATCTCACGGAGCACAAGCCTTCCGCTGCTGAGCCCGGAGAGCCACACTGAACAGCTCCTCCCAGGGCAGACCCATGCTGACTGCGCCCCCACTGCAGCTCCCTGGGTTTTATTCGACAGCCCAAATTCATGAGCAAGTACAGGCAAAGGGAGAATCACAGAAGGGTTGGGGTTGGAAGGGATCTCTGGAGATCATCTAGTTCAGCAGCACTGCTGCACTCCTACAGCTGGTTGCACAGGATCCCTTCGAGGCAGGCTTTGAATATCTCCAGAGAAGTAGACTCCACAAGCTCCACCAGGCAGCCTGTTCCAGTGCTCTGTCACCAAAGCTTTTCCTTGTATTCAGATGGAGCTTCCAGTGTTGTCACTGGGCACTACTGAAAACATTCTTGCTCCATCCCCTTGACACCAGCCCTAGAGATATTTGTATGCATTGATAAGATCCCCTTGGTCTTCTCTAGGCTGAACAAGCCCAGCTCTCTCAGCCTTTCCTCATAAGGGATGCTCCAGTCATGTGATGCTTCAAATCCTAATCAGTCATGTGATCCTCACATCCTAATAAAGAGTCATCACTGAAGAAATTCAAGTGAGCAAAAATTTAGGAGAGAAAGCATTCATCTTCTACAGACACTGTTACAACTACGACACTTGGGCACATCTGGGCCCACTCTTTTCTGCCTTGTGTTTTTTTAGCTGCATTTTTCCCCTTTTCTCTCAGGGTTCAAGGCAAGCTTCAAGGTACAGTTGTGCCTCACACAGCAAAGAATCCAGCCCACCCAGCAGTGAGCTACAAGAACAGTCTTTCAGGAGTATTTCAAGTTCTCAGAGACCCTCCTCACGAACCTGAGCATTACCAGCACAACATGAAGTATGCAATAGCAAAGGAAAGACATGACAGGGCACAGACAAGGAGTATAATAGCAGGAATGGCATAATTCCCTTACTTTATCTTCATTATTTGACAGTTCACCCTCTCTTCAGGATGAAACCCACAATCTTATCAGCTGATGTGCTCAGCTGATTGCAGTGACACACACTACATTAAATTCTCCATCAACCAGAGTGTAATAGCCCCCATTGCTGCAACAGATTGAAAGTGCCATTATAAATCTATTTGATTTTCTCAGTACATATGGGTTTCTGATGAATCATTATGTCTCAGTGTAGCAGAGGGGATGGGTTACAACCCAGCCAGATAACCAGCAGTGAACACAAAAGATTGTATAGCAACATGATATGCAAAGCATGGAAGAATAATGATCAAATGAAGGCTTTCAACCCTGAATAAATTAAACCCAGTTTCTAAATTATACAGAGCATTAAATAAGTATGCCAATTTCAAATGTGGTGACTACCTGCTAGGACTATATTGCAAAATTTACTCTCGCTTTTAAAGAAATGAGGAGAGAAGAGAAGGATGATGCTGCTGCTGTTCAAGCCCCAGCTGAGATTTGGGCAGCAGGGTGCGTTATCTGAGCACAGCAGCTACTGCATGTAGCTTAAGTCTATTCTGGGATTGCAAGATTCCACCTGGACTTTTTTCAAGGGGGTCACAGCCAGTGTGACTGCCACCACACCACCACAAGTGCATGCATAGAACACCTTGGAAGATTTTGTCCTTGGGACAAAAGACTCTCACAAGGACTGAGAATGCTAAGCTCAGTGACCCACCCCCAATCCAAGCATTGCACTTGAAGCTCGGTGGACATGTCTGCCCTCTAACTTGAGTGCTTTGGCATCACAGCAGCAGTTCCAGCCCTCTAAGGCATTGAACTCTGGCTGTACTGCAGGAAGGACTAGACATCCACTTGTAAGGAATTTAGAATGCAACAGCTACAAGCTCAGTTCTGAGAAGCTGACCATCATCAGGCCTATGGCCATTTGGAAATCCGGCCCTCTCGGGTCTCTTCAGGAAGCAGCTATTTTAAAGTTCTAAAAAGCATAAAGCTGCTCAAATGGAAAGCCTGTATCTGCAAGGCTAAGACTTAAGAGCATTACCATATATGCCAGTTGTCTTGCCAAGGACAGAGAATACCAGAAAGCTTGAACCAAGTTAAAAGCTTTCCTTTATGATTATTCTACCTTAAATTGTTTACTAGTAGCTGAAATGTGTGGCATTTTCAGCTCAACAGCTGGCTGTGTTGCAAGGATCACAGAATAAGCTGAGCTGAGAGAGACCGACAAGGATCATAAAGTCCAGCTCCTGGCCCTGCACAGGACACCCCAAGAGTCACCCCATGTGCCTGAGAGCATTGTCCAAACGCTTCTTGAACTCTATCAGGCTGGTGCTGTGCCCACGTCCCTGGGGAGCCTGTTCCAGTGCCCAACCCCACTCTGGGTGAAGAATCTTTTTCTAATATCCAACCTAAATCTCCCCTGACACAAATTCAGGCCACTTTCTTGTGTCCTGTTACTGAGCACCACAGAGAAAAGATCAGTGGCTGCCTCTCCATTTCCTCTCACGAGGATGTTGAAGGCCACAAGGAGGTCTCCCCCCAGTCTCCTCCACGCTGAAGAGACCAAGTGACCTCAGCCATTCCCCATAAGGTTTCCCCTCCAGACCCTTCACCAGCCTTGTGGCCCTTCTTTGGATGCTCCCTAATAGTGTAATGTCTTTTTTATATTGTGGCACTCAAAACCGCATACAACATTTAAAATGAGGCTGCCCCAGTGCAAAGCAGAGTGGGACAATCTCCTCTCTTGCCCGGCTGGCGATGCTGTGCCTGAGGCTTCCCAGGACACGGGTGGCCCTCGTGGCTGGATGGGTGAATTCATATTACCCACATCCACTGCAAGCCTCCTGGAGTTTAATTTTTCACTGTGAAAGGCATCTAGCAAATATAAGGTATTTCTGAGAAGCAGCAGGGGAAATTAGTAATGGGGAGAGCACTCTTCAGATGGTTTAAGGTATTTAAATAAATGAGGCTTAAAAGTCATTCATTTTGAAACTACCCTTGCCAGTGATTAACACGTTGTAACAACTCAGCCTGGTGTTAATCTCTATGGGCAGACAAAGAAACATTAGTCTAGACTGTTTGTTCATAATTTTTAAACTGAAAATTCATAAGATACTTTGGGATGCAGTAACCTCTAGAGGACCCCCGTAAATTAATTTTTTTTCAAATATCCACGGCTTAAGGAGAGAGGGCTTTAAATTAGTACCTTGCATTAGATGAAACAGCTTCTCATTGTGTTGACTGCAAAATGTGAATTAACAGAGAAACATCAGCAGTTGTGCAAGCAAATTATTTGATAATAAATCATATTGTCAGAGACACCCTTTGCTTTCTCTCCCCTACATTCACACAACTGCATTGTAGTAAAACCAGCAGAGCCTTGTCTCATCAGAGGAGCCTGTGCCTTTGAAGGCCAAGGTAATGAATGTATCAGAATAATTCAGACACATGCAAGGTTCAGGCAGGAGTTTGGGAGGAGGAGGGACTTTGAAAGTTTGGGGGTTTTAAAGCACTAACATAAGAGGAAGTTGAGTGCTTCAGCAGTGGGAGCAAACAATGGATGACACAAGAAGTTCTCCCAGTCTTAAGGGCAGTAAACTAAAGCCAAAAAATACTTAAATTATAAAGAAATGGAGAAGGCTTAACTCAGCAGATATAACCGTACTTGTCAGTCCCAAAACTAGATGTGAAAGCATAATTTATGATTAACATTTCAGCTGATACATTCTTTGTTAGTCTCAGTATTCATCCAGATAATATATCTGCTCCACATTCTTTTGCAATTTTGGCAAATTGGTTTTGATCAATGGCATTCTTGCTAATAGCCCACTTCTTAATTGGCATTGCAGCATAGCTTCAGCTTCTTGTCAGGCTTGGGATGGAGAGCCCCTTCGGTTACAGGTCTTCTACAAAGAGCTTGCAGTGTCTGCCTCCGATGCAAAATGAAGTGTCCTCTGCTTGTCCAGGTCCCATCTGCAGACAGTGTGCACGTTAAACTCATCATCCCATAAACATGGGCAGAGCTAACTAGGCTATGTGGGGCAGCCTAGGAGTGCCGAGTCCAGAGACCCAACGAGCTCAGCTAACTTCTGACCAGCACGGAGGTGTGATATGTTGATAGACCAAGTCACACAGTAAGCCTGGAAGAAAGATGCTGACAAGCTCCAGGACTGAAGTGACAAGCCAACAAAATGCCAGACTGAGTTCCTGTCCTGAAATCAGGTGCATTTTTGTTTCCAGTTTGAGTAAACTATACATTCTCCGGGAGCTTGGATGAGCAACTTGGAAGAAATACTTGAAAATCAATTTAAGTAGATCAATGAGAGGGTCTGCTGAATCTGCAATTCTTGCTAAAGCATCAACAAAGATCTTGCACTGAAGTAAGAAAATGATGGAGGATAAAGCTGAAAACAGACTGTTATTTATAGAAAAAAATTAGCTTTTTCCTCTTTGGACAACATGGCTGAAACCACCTCCACACACAGTCTCTTCAAAATCTGTTGTTCTTTTCCATGTCTTTTTATGTGCAAATAACTTGCATGATGGGCAATTGTGAAAGACTGGAAAGGGTTTGCTACTCTTAAAATCAGAAAGTCAAGTAAGAAAGAATAACACCAGAATAAATCTAAAGATAGAGAAAGTATTAACTTGACATGCCTATCACCTATAACTTCAAAATACAAAAGAGTGAACCCAAAAGGCAAGCTTGATGGAAAGAAAATACGTATAAATTAGTCACTGCAAGTGTTGCTAAAAATATAGCTGATGCCAGGAATTCATCAATTTGAAAGCATATTTGACATGCATACATAGTAGGAATTACACATTCAGAAACATACCTCAGGACATGCCTCAGCCACTGGACTTGGGGGAAAAAAAAATCATCTCTAGTGAACGTTTACACCTATTTGCATCACAGTTCTTATGTTCCTGGCTATTCTTTGGAGCAACCATGGGATCAGCCCATGGTTATCACCCCACCTCACGGAATGTTAATCCCCAGCTATCAGTAGGAAAAAGCCACTTATCTCAGCAACAGGGGCTGCTGTACTCCACTCTCATCTTAGTCTGGAACCGAATGTATACAAGAAAACAACTACAAGGAAGGAATTCCAAATCTCATTTAAATTCAACCACAGGATTATCTTTGATGTGCATCATGTTTCAGCCCAATTTCTCAAAGATAGGGGAAACAGCCTTTGTAGATTAAAGTAAAATTAGAAAGAAAGGAACAAATGAACACTACAAGCCCTGGTACCAAATGCAAGCATTCAGATGCTGTTTTGAAATCCATTGGAGGGTCAAGAGTAACAGGTGGCTTTGTTACCAGGTGTCAGTGCCGGGAGAGGCATCCTGAAAACAGCAGGAGCTTAATCTCTCCTCCTGCCCCTGCTGAATTAGCAAAAGGAAACCAGCTCTGTGGTGGCAGTGATTCACAGAGGGCTCCAGGATGCCCTGCTCCACCCTTTGGAAAGAACGGATCAGCTACTCATCTCTCAACAATAATCAAAGCAATTTTAAAGAAGGAAAAGGAAAGGCTTAGCAGAACAGCACAAGCAGATCCCATTCAAAATAAGTGCAGATTTGCAAGGCTACCTGCTCATTACACTGGATGCTTTATTGGTCAGAATATGCCTACGTTAGCACTTCTTTGCCATTTAATTTTATGGGTCATGCCCCAGAAGAAAACAGAATCAGAAAATTATTGCAGTGAAGTAAATTAATTAATTACAAGTTACAGGGAGTACCTGTTAAGCATTAAGGCTTTTGTTTCTTCTGACTTGGCTTTATGCATTTGTTGAGCAATGGACTCACACACAGCCCTTCCTACTGTTCTCCAGCAGCACAAGACCTCGTGAGGCTGTACTCATGCCACATCTCCCTTAGAGCTACACAAGTTTGGAAAAGGAATATTTACTGTAGGGTAAAAAAAAAAAACCATAGTTGAGGTTGACAGATGTTCTTTTTGTTTTGACGTGCTTCATCTAGATCACTCTTCTTCCACTAAAACGAAAGGAAACATTGTATTGTTTTCACCTCAAGAATAAAAGACAGCTCCAAATATCTGTTCTTTATAAAAACCTGTCATTTTCCTCCCTTTCAACTGCTATTAGAGCTTTACTAAGATTTGGGGTATTTAATGATGATGCTTAAAGATGCATACACAATAAGTTGACTGATATTCTAAATAATCCATTACACATACGATAGAACCAGGTTTGTGGAATTTATCACAGTAGGGAAGCATTGAAGAAATTCACTGTTTTACTCCACATCTCCAAATCATGCCTGCTCTGCCAAGAGGCCAACAAAATCATCAATGGGAAGTTAGGACAGATTAGTAAATCTTACCCTCTTTATAATAGAGAATCTGGCTGCTTCTGTACAAAAAACTCTACACTGCTTGTGTAAAAGTGCTTTCAGTAAGAGCTGATGTGATTCATACCCATTTTAGCACCCTTTGAGAAAAGGGGTTTTTTTAAATTATGCAATATATATACAAAAGTGCAGCTCTGCTCATATCATTTGTTTCATGTAAAAATATTTACCTATCCCATCCCCAAATTCTTCCTTTTTTGTTTCTTTCATTGAGCTTTTCCAACTAGATTAGTCTTGGCATACCTGCAAGCTCCGCTTTTTCATTTCAAACCTGATGTTACATTTGTTATTCCTATGTTACAGCAACACAACTTTGCAAGCATGCCTTCCTTTTAAAGGGGTCTGTCAAGCACCAGCCAGTGCACACATGGAAGTGTCTAACTGGAGCCTTAATACCAATTGTCTCCATCTTACAATTTGAATATTCATTTGTAGTTGTGCAGACTGGCATAAAAACATGGCTGTTTAATTTCACTGTTGTATATGAACAGGAAGGTACTGCTCTCTTATTTTTTTAAATGAAGATAACAAGTTGGAGGCTAATCTGCCTAATTACAATGATAATTATTTATTTCAGCTTAGGGACAAGATCATAAGGACATGGTCCTACCTAATTTTATCTGTTTTAGAGGTTGATTTTTTACCTAAGCAAGTGACAAAAGTCTCAGCATCATCCTGCAAGTGACGTAAGTACTCGATACAAAACCAGTCATTTATACCTTGCAAGGGTTACTACTGGGAACAGACTCCACTAAACAGAGCTGTGCTTCCAGATCGTGACTGCCAGTGCCTAAAGCAGTTTACAAGGGAGAAGGGAAGTGTTATCTCTGTATTCACACAGCTGCCTTCAGGGAAAGGTAACATGAGAACACTGCATTTATTTACATTAACCAGAACACAGACTATGTCTGCAAGTGTAGATGCAAACTCTCACAATACATTACAAGTTTCATTGGTTAGAGGCTTAAGTCCATTTTCAATATGTATTTAATTTTGCTACTAGTTGTCTTATTTTCTTTCACCTCACAGTAAGAAATAAGATCACAGCAGGTGTAAAATCAAGCACACCTCATGTCCCATTGGGAGAAATGTCAAACTCTCCATGTTGGAAGAATAACTGACAGCAAATTTTATTCAATATAGAAATCCCTGTCTGGAAAACAGAAAAATGCCTGTCCTGTATGAATATGCCTGAATATTGTTTGAGATAACAGCCTGCAGACCAGAGTGCAAGCTATCTCTCTTTTAGATTCACAGCCCCTCAGCCAAAGCCATGGCACTTGCTGTGTGCCAGCTCTTACCCAGCAGCAGCTGAGGAACAAGTGATCTTTCATTTGCCAAGCAGTAAAACCCACACAGAATAATTACTGAGCAACAGCCAACGTGCTGTAAATCAAAAGTTGTTGCAGAGCCACCCTCTCAGAGGCAGGAAATTTTCTGGTTGTGTTGCAAAGATCAGGACTAGTCTGACAAGCACAGGTCTCAAAGAATGTGCCTGCTTGCTAGACACCCCAGGTGAATAGGAAGTTGGAATTAATGGTCTTAAATCATGTTAAATCCCACTGCTCTTAGTAGCTCCCAGGCATTTAAGAACAATGTTGTGTTCTCGAGCAAATTTTCCCTTCTCACCTTATGGTTTTCCAAACCTGTCTGCACTAGTGATAACAGAAGCCACTGGAAAAGCGTAGGAAACAGCTGGGAGAAATAATAGTAGGCAGAATGGGAAGGGGATGCCAGAGGACAAGGCAGTACCCAGACAAGTCCTCTTCTCCAGGATCTTCATTTCCATGTGAGCTTACTGCACTAAGGCCACTGAAAACAGAATTATCCCACTAGACTGCAGACTAGGGCCCTGTTATCCACACAACTCTGCTGCAAGATTGCCAAGGAATAAGCCTTATTCCACAATCTACTCTAAGCAACATGAGCCACAGCATTTAGTATCCTTTCAAAAAGTATGGTCATCCAGCAGAAGACAGTGCTTTGAAAAAGTAACTAAACTCATATGGATGGCCCCAATACTGTGAGAAAACAGCCAATTCCCAAGTGGCATGTCACTTGGGATAGGTTTGGGATAGGTTCAGCAGGTTTGCTCATGCTGTCCATATCCATCCCAGGGAAGAGTGTGGGCCTCTCTGGGGTGACATTTCTCCCCAGACCTCCCCACACAGCCAAATACAAGTTATGGGATGCAGCAAGTTATAACTGGCTTTTAACAAGGACTTGTTAAGACAGAGTCCCCACGCCAAACTTTCTGATCAAGGAAGATGGTCTGCTTGATCAATTCTTGTGTTCAGACCACTTAGAATTTGGAGAGGTAGATTGAGAGGTACTTCACAGTTATGATCTAAAGAGATCCTGTCATTCACAGGGTCTGAGTCATGCCAGGCAGGCATAGCAAGGTGGCCACTGAGTCCATTCTTGCGTTGGCCAGAATGTCTAAATGTCTCTGATATGAACCACACAGGGGCCACTGCTGCCATAAAAAGCTGTAATAGTTTGTTCAACAGCTTTTATGTAAAGCTACAAAAGATGGAAGGTTATTGCGTACCAGAAGTTGTCCATTACCTCTTCCACAACCTATTACTCTGATCTGTACAACAGAACTTCTCCATCTTAATAGCTGTAAAGGAAGTAAACCCATAACTGATATTAAACTAAAGTCTTCAACAAGTCCATTATATTTTTACAGTGAATGGCTTCACTTTGGTGTTTAAAAACTACCTGTGACTGAAAATGCCACTGTTTCCAGATAAACCAGTATTATTTTTCAGAGACAAATTAGCCTTCAGTCTAATGAAACTGAATTCACTGATGCTGCTCTTCAGTGAGGCAAATTATTCCAAAAATTCATTTGCCTGTAACAAGCACTGACTAATAATGCCCTCTCGGTACAAAACACAAGCTAACTTGCAGCAGATGTTACTTTAAAACCTCTTCTAATTGTTGCCAACTCAAGAATATTCAGATCCATGCACGGCATGTGCAGGCTCGGAGTGCTGATATGCTCAGCCCTTTCTGCAGTTTCAGCTTTGGTATCGCACACACGCACGTGGCGCACACACACCCTGGAGCTTTCATCCATTAAAATCATAGGGAGCATTTCTCCTTGCACTTATTATTTAATTGGCAAAATTTCTGCAAGCACATGAAAAAAAGTTTATAGAACACTCCAGACTTAAATAAAATTAATCAAAATGGTTTGGGGTCACTTAATCAGGATATACAACTATTTGCGCAGTTAGTATTGCTTTTAAGAGCAATTGTTCCATATTTCTCTTAAGAGTAATAAATTACAAGGTTCTTGCCTCGCCTTTGCAATCCAGTTTCTTATTTTATCTTTTGACTTTTATTCTCTCTCCCACATGTTCCTCCCTTAATTACAACTTCAAACATTAGAGGAAAAAAACTGTCACAATGAATCAGATGGTTAGTCCATGAGGTGTGATATTCTATTTAATACTGATGTCAGACTGGCAGATCACTTGGAAACAACACTGCACTGCAAGTCAGCTGAAGAGAAATTCTCATAAGCTTTTTCAACAGTAGGTTCCTTTAGTTGATTCCATAGTGGATTTAACCAATGCAAAGCACAGGAAAGCTAAAGAGATAGCTTGCAGCTGTTGCAACACTTGGGTTTCAAAAAGGTGTCATTTCCTCTAGAAGAGGCACAGCAACTGGGTCTGCAGAACACGTTTATGCACAAAATTCAACTTTCTACCAAGGCAAGGTACTTCCCCTATAGCATACCATTCTGCATGCTCAGGAAGAAACTAGAAAAATAATTAAATTTATGCATTTGTCCTAGCAGAAAGTGTTAATCCCTTGAGTATCACATTTACACTATCTTTTCAAGCAACAATGTCTCCTAGCATTTCAGGGGGGTGAGAAGTTAAGCAAGAGCTAAGTTAACCTGAAGGTCAGCAAGTTCTGCCTGAAGCCACAAGTAGTGCCAGGTTTGATTTAATCCTAGGCTGAAAAAGCTTCCCAATTCCAAGTTCGCAAGCTATGAGTTTGAGTAACTGTGGCCAGAAACTTCAGTTTAAATCTATTTCAGTGTTATCCAGTTTAAATAGCTTCCCCAAAAGATTCGCAGAGTTTTCAGATTGGTCCCTGGTGTGCTCCATGATGGGGCCGTGTAGAACTACAGCCTGCGTAATTGGCTCTACAGTAAGTCTCCCTTTAGTTTCTGACTTCATGCAAACTGGGTATTCCATATATTTTTTGAAAGGTAAATGCCTTTCATGTGAGAAACCTGAAGTGAATAAGACATAAGAGAACAAAGACAGAGATAAGAATTCCCACAGAGATGCAGTTAAGACAAATGCTGAGTCTCACAGTTTGTAATTCGGCAACCTCTTCTAAATATCCTGTTGGGTATTCAGTGTGATCTCTCGAAAAGGTTTTAGATAAATTAGACCTTTGTGCAGCATCAGGGAAAGCACCTGCAATCAGCAAGATGCTTGCACTCACCTCCATGAGAGCAAAATGAATTTTGAATAAGCCTTCTTGTTTATCATACATATACACACTGTTTACTTATTTAAAAGACTGTTCTCTCCTCCCTGCCTCAGTAGGTACTCAGCAATTGCTGTGCTCCTTTAATACAGTTGGAATATTCGATGCATGAATCAGAAGGTAATACTGCACATAGTGTGTTGTTAGGTATTTTATGATCGATTACACTCGTTAAACCTGTGATTACTGTTTGTATTTATTGTGTTCCAAGGAAAGATTACAAAACCAGTCCTACAGACCTGCTCGAAGGCTTAATTGCACATTTGCTGTATTTGCACCAGAAATTAAAAAGCAGAAAGTTACATTCTTTAGGCAAAACTAAAGTTTGCCCACACATACATAATTTCTTTTCTAGTTGCTGAATTTCCCCACACTTTATTATAGAGTCCTGACATATAAAAGGCTCTGTTTCTATACTCTATATGATGCTTCAGGGATTAGAAAAAGAGAAGTAAATGCAGTTGCATAAAAGCTTAAAATTATTCACAGCAGTAATAGTCCCTGGTAGTGGCACCTTTACTTATCTGAGCTCTTTTCATTTATTGATAGACTTTAGATCAAAGTCCAATTGGGTATTTCTCCTAAGTTTTCAAAGTGTTGTATGGAATTATTTGGCTCCAATTAAACAAAAAAGTAAAACTGCTTGTTATCATATGAAAAACTTAAAGGTCATGGCAGGATGGGGGTGGGAGAAAAGGATGAGAGCAGAAATACATTACAAAAAAACCCCACCAAACCCAACCTTTTCTCCAGTAGCTAACAATGTGTCTTTTACATGTCAGTAAGATTCAGGCATTGTCAGATTTCATCCTTATGAAGGTTGGTGCTATTTATTCAGCACTTCAAAGGGATTTGACTTTGTTTCAGCCTCCAACTGTGATGTCTCATATAATTGGAAGAAAACCATTTAGATTTACAGGAGATTTTAAGCTTTTCTCCCTAGCACAGAGATCTTTCTATGTCATATGACATGCATGGAAATGACCACACTAGACAGGGACCTATAAGACTCCACTGAAGGCAGGTCTTTAGCAAAAACACTTGTAACACCATCATTTTTCCTCATCAACTAATACAGCCCTGAAGTCATGTGCCGAGGAAACACAGAGATGTTTCTAGGGAACATACATGAGCAACACCAAACCCAAGTCTTCATAACAAACTGTGGGGTATGTGTGCACTAAACATCTGCAGACTACCAAATGCAAAAGTATTTTCCCTGACAAATCTAGCCACTGTTTTAATTGCTGGCAAAATCCCTGACAAAACTCTGTAAGCTGGTGCAAGTTATGACAACAAATCCATTTCTAGTTATTTCCAAAGGGTATTTTTCAATAAGGTATTAACAGGAACTCATCGCACTTGTGAAGGTAATTAACATCTTTTTCTGTCCCTTTTGAAGGGAGGGATATAGTCACAAATGTGGAATCTGACAAGGGAAAAATGAAAGCTGCTGCATATAGCCATATGGAGACAGCAGGCCAACAAGAGGAATAAAGACCACTGGTCTCATCTCACAAAATCCCTCTGCCTCAGTTTATGAAACACACACTAACAGCTAAGAATTGGGGTGATGCAATTGAGAGTGTTACTCTTCTCCAATACAGGCAGTATTTATAGGCGGGATCCTGCACAAAACCTCAGAGCTGCTTTGAGCCCAAGGTGGATTTAAGCCAGGTGAGGAGCTCTCTCTCCCCTCAGCCCACATATTATGCAGAGTTTCATAATCAACGTTACTTTTTTGTAAAAAAAAACACCTCATATTTAAATCCAAAGTGCGCAAACATTACAGACGTGAACCAGGTATTTCAGTGGCAATTCTCCCATGAAATCATCAGCTGAGTTGCCAGCAGC
This sequence comes from Callaeas wilsoni, assembly GCA_013398955.1. NCBI lineage: Eukaryota > Metazoa > Chordata > Aves > Passeriformes > Callaeidae > Callaeas > Callaeas wilsoni. The sequence goes on along the minus strand of VWPU01000033.1, from coordinate 36,164 downwards.
ACTGAAGGCAATGAAAACACTACAGCTATTACAAAAGCAGCAATTGATCTGTAACACAGACAAGCATTATTCTTTGTTCACAACAAAGATGAGAAAATTGCAAAGAAAATGGAGTTTGAGGCTAGGAAACGAGTTTCTCCAGCTGCTATATCAGTCAGCAAGATCAGAAGGGCTTCACTCACAGTTGGTAACAGCTCTTTTCCTCTTGACATTCCTTGGAAACTACAACTAAATGGCCAACTGTGGGAGGAAAAACAAATTTCCTATATTGTTCGTTATTTCCTATATTATTGAGCTAGAGGATGTTTCATGAGCAAGAAATTTTTACCTTTATAGAATGCACCCAAGTTTTTCAAGACCATACTGAAACTTCTATTTCTAAGTTTGCCATCATAAACAAAATTTACATTTCCTTTCTTTCCTTCTTATTACTAGGTTAAAGGGAACACTAAGACAGGACTTGCCTTAAAAAACACCCCTTGATTTTTGTGAAGAATGTGTGTATGATCCTCTCCGCCAGCAGCTTTGGGAAAGACACCTTGAATAGAAGAAATCTCCAAGATGATCCAGTAGTTTCTCTCCCCATGCCACAAACAAGAACTTTGAGAGATTCAGATGGCATGAAGAACTCACAGCACTCACAGTACTGTTTCCTGACACAAATATTCCCATGGTGGATGAAGTTTTTTTAAATCTTAATTTCAGGCAAAATGTATGTCATTCAATTTTAAGAGTAAACAGGATAAGAATGGCACTGTTGACTTCACCAAAACTTTTTGCACCAACATTGAGATCGAACAGTTCCTACAAAGGGAACAGACTAATAAATAGTCAAATCCCCCCAGTTTGTTTTACCAAAGGGGCAAGTGACATTGCAAGCTCAAGGATATCCAAATGTAAAGTTACAGTACATACATCTTCAACAAGAGACTTGCCATTCCAATTTCTTTTGCTCCTATTTATTTTGCAAATGTTCAGCACAGCTCTGGAAGATTTTTTTTTTTTAATAGGAAAAAGAAAAAATAAATACTGCAACCTCTCTTTAAGGCTTAAGTACAACATTTATGTAATAGCACTGAGCTTTAACATATCCTCAACCCCTTCTGTAGGAAGCCACAGTTGCACCCTGTTGCTAAGGCAGGACAGAGGAGTTGTCATTTCTTACCCAGAAAACAGCAACCATCAGTAAACTGGCAGTCAAATCTAGCTCTGCTTTAAGCTTCCAGACTCCAAACACTTTCTCCAGCTTGCTGTCCCCGAAATCACCTGCTGTAGGCTTTAAACAACTTTGAGCTCTCAGCTGGGAGCAGTATGGTCTAATGTCGCCTGCTCTACTTCAGTCCAGGCTGCCTGTTCAGGTCCTTTACCACAAATATCCCAGTGCACACATCCCAGTAAGGGATCTGAGCTTTCTGGTTTATTCCATAGCTCGGCCATTCCTGCCCATCCACTGCTGTGTGACTCAGCAATCATTTCCCCCACACCTGCAATCCCTCTCCAGCATTTAGTACTTGGGCTCAGTACTTAGAAGCCGCTCTGACCCACAGCCCACACAGGCAGGGGCATTGCCAAGGGCCCGGCTAGCCCCGTTATCCCAGTTTGCAGACACTAACAGCCACTCTTGGAGACTGGACTTCCAACTTTCTTTAATGAGAAAGGGCATGACCAAGGTCTCATCTACTCTATGAAAAGGAAGTGTTCAAGGAAGCAAACAGAAAGTGCCATAAAGGATATACCCTATATAATCTTAAAAGTCTTACAGGAATTCTATTGATCCCAGCCTTCAAGTTAAGTCTGTGTATTTTTGATGAAAGGAGATTTTTACTTGGCTGGATTTAGCTCTGAAATACTTGCTAAAAGGGAACATTAGCTCATTTACCCTGACCGTGATATGAACCAAATCACCAGTCTGGACTTGGATCTAGATAGGCAGGACATCCTTCCAATTTTGCAAAGCCAATTAGGACTCCTGCATTTATCTATTCAGGTTAAGAGAGGTTCTGTGCTCTTTATCTGTTCTTTGAAAGAATAAAAAGAGTTTAAAAATTCAGCCTACACTAAGCAGTTTACTTTCGTGTCTAGATAGATACCACCTCGTCATCTTGGATCTTAGTGTCTGGAACAGAGAAGACCCTTTAGTTAGCTTGCCAGACAGATTAATGTTAATAGCAGCAGTCAACCACGCTAAACCCTACTCCTGGGGGAAAGACCCAGGATCTGGCTGCAACTACTCACCAAGGCAACAAACATTGAGTTCTGACTTTCAGAACTGTGCCATATATGTGGAGGGGAATTTCCTGTCTGAGGAGGGAGAGCTATAAGAAGTCAGGTTTATGAATGCCAATAGACAGGTTTTTGATACCGACAAGTAGAAACACAGAAGGGCAGAATGATGAGAGTACTCAGTATCCCTTATAGTACCTTTTCTTACTACCACTCACCCTCTTCTTCCTGTTGGCTTCCAGCATATTGCACATTGTTTTATCATTCCCAAATCTATACACAGAGGGATCAAAATTTTCTCTCTTTTTTAATAACCTGAAAAACTTCCCTGAAACTTGCCTGCCAAGAAGACAGAAGCAAAGCAGTGTTTTGCCTCCAAGGTTCGAAGCACTTCGGCTTGATTTGTGTATTTTTTGAAGAACAGACAGCAAGTAGATCTGCTGCCACTCTTATGAGTCACAAATTGCCTCCTCAGGAACTGGCCTCGGTGTTGTCAGGCCTGGGGTCAAAAGCAGATCTGAGGCAAGTTGACACTGACATGCTTTTATTTCTGTGGCAATAGCAGAGTGGCAACTTGATCTCACCCAAGATGGCTATTCATTTTCTAAGTGTTTTATAAATATTAACAGTTTGCAGTGCTCTAAACTGATACACAAGATGGACCATTATTCCATTATTGCCATTTCAGGGAGGCAGAGAAAATTAAGGGAGACTACAGACTTAAGTGTTCTACACAAAACCACAGCAGTGCCTGAACTCAGACCCAACTTGTAAACCTCATACAGCCTTTGTCTGAAAGTCAGCAAATGTACGAGTGGGATCACATGCCATCACATGGGCTCTTTTTTTAGATTTGGGGACTATTGTAGCCTAGTTTTTATTGACTTATACCCCATTTAACCAGATACTGGCTGCATTACCACATGAATACAGTCAGCCTTGTTATAGGCACATGCAACTGCAGACCCAGGAAACTTGGGCATCTTTGTGCTCTGTTCCCCAGGTTTCCACTAAGGAATTACTACAAACCAAGCTGAATGTTTCTTTATCTGCAGTGTCAGCAAGTCACAGGGCCTTTCTCCTCTTTGATGTCTTATGTTCCAGAGGTGAAAACAGAAAACATTTGAAATTGTTTCAACATTACACATGATTTTCTGCATTACAGCCACTATAACATACACATATTTATGAATTTTCCTCCTACCACTCTTGGAGTGGTAGAAAATTTTCAGCTTACAGATCAAAAACACAAGCAGAGAGCTATCATCAGTCCTTGCTTCTCCCATCTCAAATACAGTATCTTCCTTATTATTAATTCTTTTTGATAATTAGTTTTCAGTGATTTGCTGCTCTTCCCCCACCCTTCCCCAGCCAACAGCAAACAGAGAGGAGGTGATAGAAGTTTTTTCCCAAACCTCTCTCCAGGAAACTACATTCACATCCATTAAAGTTAAGCAAATACATTAACATTTAAAAGGGATTCAACTGTTTAAGCTGGCAGGCATCCTTGAATGTCCTCAGACTCCGGTGGTTTCATTCCCCATAGTAAACACTCAGCAACTCATAAGGTATCACCCTCATGACAGAATCATCCAGGTGGAAAAGACCTCCAAGATCAAGTCCAACTCCTGACCAATCACCATCATGTCAACTACACCACAGCACTAAGTACCACATTCAGTCATTTCTTGAACATCTCCAGAGATGGTGACTCCACCATCTTCCTGGGCAGTCCATTCCAATGTTTAACTACACTTTCTGTGAAGAAATTCCTTCTGATGTCCAGCCTGAATTTCCTCTAGCATAGCTTGAGACCACGTCCTTTCATCCTGTCACTGGCAGCCAATCAATCCAGCCTATCTAGATCCCTCTGCAGCATTGAAACAAACAAACCAAAAAAAACCCAGACAAAAACAAACAAACAAAAACAAAACAAAAAACCAACCAAACAAGCAAAAAAACCCAAACAAAAACAAACCACAAAAAAACCCACAACCCTGGACACCTAACAGGACACAACCACATAAAAGAAAAATGACATATTCATAAAACTTTGTTATGCTCAAATTAAAGCAATCAAAAAAATCATTAACACTTCTCAGAAATCACAGTTCATGCACTCTTAAAAGTAAGAAGCTCCAAAACAGAACAAAGATAGGAAATTATAAACTATAAACAAATTTCTTTTAATTAGCCCAGACAGAGGAGCATGGCAATCCCAGTATTTCACTTACCCCATTCCTGAGACAGCTCCAGTGGCAGGCATATTGTGTTACACCCTGCCTACTCTGCTGAGCAGCTCTCTGGCATTAGCACAGCCGTAGCAAGCAGGGCAACACACCTGGATTCAGGTACTCAGCCTCACCTTGGACTCAGCTCTACACTGATACACAGCTGAACACGTGGACCTGGAGAAGTACAAGTGACCTGCAGCTACTTCCCCTGCCATAATTTTCATGGTGTTCACAAATTATACCCCACAGCAGTCATGTAGCTTCCAGCTCTTTTTGCAACAACTCAGAACAATGCTGTACAAAGGCTTTGTTTCAGGATTCCCTTAGAAGCACCACATGCAGCAGCTACTACTCTAAGATACTTGCTCCTGGAGAAACCTGCCACTAGTCCCTTTGCCTCGTGCTTCCCTTGGGTTTTCCACACGCTAGGCTGGAGCACAGCTCTCTAGCCAGTATCCTCAGCATTTCAGAAAAGCAGCAGCACCCAGTGCAGGTTCAAAGAAGCAAACAAGCACAACACAGCTCCACACCAACCACAGTGGCAGAGGCTCTCCAGGTTCCCTGCCCCACAGTTTCCAGCAACATCACCTTCTTACCTCCTCCTCAGCTTAAATCTACACAGAAGTCCATACCAGTTCAACCTCCTCTCCAAGGTCTTCTATCGTGGTGCAGATTTCAGTCACTTTCTTTTCAAAGCCAGGTGTTCTGTTTCCTCAAAAGCCTTCAGGTAGCAAAGTCTCTCTTCGGCTCACGTTTAATCCCAACAGAAGCATGAGTGGCAGTAAGATGCCAGTAAAGCCCAGGAGGAACCAGCTGTTCTATTATAAACATCCTTAAGAGTGCTTCTTTAATCCATTTATGGTACATCTTCATCAAATCTTTAAAGTTTTACAGCAGGTTGTTTCCTGGTCCTGCAAAAAGCCTCACTCAGCTCTGCTAGAGAAGCTGTGAAGTCAATTACCACAGCTAATGGCTTCATGCACTCCACCTGGGCTGGGCATGGCCCAGGACGCGCTGCCTTCCACAGCACTGGGAGCCTCTTCTGGCAGGGTGTTGATCCCCTCTGCAGCACATACTACAGCACAGATACACGTACTCACCTCGCCGTGCTGATATATCCTGACATGGTAAGTCTTCCGTGTGCCCGAGCCCACATCTTTCACACATGACACAGGATCTTTTATGTTACTATCTTTTAATTTTTTATAGCACGTGCTTCAAATCCATGTGGGACTACTAGAAATCAGAGGCTAGGCACGACGAGCTATAGTCACCTACCTATTCTACTTGTCCTTTTCCAGTCTATATAAAGCATCAGCAGTTTTCCTATTTTTCTTTTCCCAAGACATCACCCGTTCCCCACATGACCCAGCCCTGCCTTCTCAGTATGCCTGCCCCCAAATCCTCCAGCTGACTCTTCTTAAGGAGTACTTCCCTCGTCTCAAAAGCATACTGCCAGGCCCAAGCTTTTCCTTCTCTTCATTAGTTAGTTTCTCAAGAGCTGGCAGCCTCCAATTTTCAGTCACAGGATCATTTAGGATGGAAAAGACCTCTAAGATTGTCATGTCCAACCATTCTCCTAACACTGCCAGGTTCACCACTAAACCATGTCCCTAAGCACCTCCTCCTCAATTCCCCTCACAAAAGCAACAGTAGGTGCCCTGCCATTCCCTTCCCATATTTACATTTCATCTTCTTCCCATCCTTGTACCCAGTGCTGGGGACTTCACCTTTCAGACTCTGGCTTGAGCCTGTTATTGCCAGGAGCCACATCGAGACTCCTGCTTACACAATGATCATTTAGTCCTCAGACGATCAGCTGAGCAGACCTCTCTCTCCTTTGCCCTTAGTGAAGGCTAAACGGTGCCCAGAGGGGCTAGTGCCTTCCATATGCTCCTATCCTTGACTGAGTTTTTAAAAATACTGATTATTCTTGTTTAAAGTATAAAACTACAACATTTTGTAACTTTAAAAAGGAAGTCACTGTTCAGCACACAGGGGGAAAGTTCTCATTGAACCATCTTTCACTTCACAAGCCACAAATCGCAATGTGTCCATGACACTAATTACAGCATTTAGTGTAGAATTCAATTAATGTAAATAAAAGTAATTACAATAATTATTGCTACTGTGGTGCAATTATATTGCTAATTGTGCCCTCTCAAATTATGATCGCCCTGACTTGCATTTCTGGTATCAGCTATGTCTTTATATACTCCCTGCCCTCCTTCCCCTTCAAAGGGAGAAAGACCAAGAAATTTCCTCCCTCATACACAGCATTCCGTCACCTACCAGCAATCTAACCAAGCTATCCTGTTCTGACCTGCTAGAACAGATATACTAATCTTGTCAGGTTTAGTTGTTCAGGAGACAAATAGAGTAGATATAGCCAGGGACAAAGCAGAAATTGTGGCTCATGGAGTGCCTTCTATTATGCAGTTAGGGATCACATTTTTCTACCAATACCAGTATTTTCAAGTTTCTTGTAAACCACAAACTGGAATGCAGTTTCACTTTGAAAATACAGAAGAATAATGTTTCCTGAACCCTCTAGGCTGGGAACTCTGCAGGTATTTCACACCCACACAGGACAAGTAATTACCAGTCAAATGTGGTTACAGCTCCAATTATTGCTCTATAACTATGTTTGTACCTATGTTTGTGTCTAAATCACAAGGCAAATATGCTCTGGAGAGGAAATCACAGTCTCTGGTACACCAGTTGCCTGAAGCAAACAGTTACACATCTACCTTGCTAGGAAGCGACTTTCCTTCCAGTGGAAATAAGAGGGGATGCAGAAGCTGAGAGGGTGGGGAAAGGATGTTACTTACGTGGGTGACATCTCAGCACAGCATCAAGACATATCTGGACACCCACCCAGTTGTCAGCTAAGAAGTGGTCTGAAGCTGCACTGCTGAGATCTGCCTTATAAATAGACTGACACCTCTCTGTTGTGTTTTACTCTGTGAGCTTTCTCCCCAGCATGGCTAAGTAGATTAGGAAACAGGATGTTAGTGAAGGAGTGAGGCTGCAACCAACCCAGCTGCAAGTGATTAAAAAGTCTTCAAGAACTGATGACATATAAAGTGCTGTAGACATCACATTGAACCAGTATTACATTATGGTGTTATAAGTGCCAAAGGTTATCATTTTTCAGAGGATATGTAAAATGCAGGCTCTGCTTGCTGTGACCATTGTTAGCTTTTCAAAAGTCAGAAGCTTCACTTTCAGTGACCCAGCAGAAGTTTCTTATGTCACCCATTTTTTACTGGTTTTGTAGAATTGTTTCATACTATCTTGTAGCTGCATTCTATGCATTCTATAATTTAAAAAAAAAAAAAAAAAGAAAAGCCAAAAAGATGAACATGTAAAACTGAAGAGTGAGGATGTTGGTCTATGGCAGTTTTTATCCCAAATGTCTTAGAATACAGTTACAACCGAACAAGTTTGTAATGCAGCAGCATCCAGTACCATATACATTTGAGACAGAACATCCTGTGCCTAGAACTCACTATGCAAATATATACTGCTATCACTTCATGGAAACACACCATCACCGTGTCACAAACAGATACTGTAATGTCGTGACAGAGCAGAGCTTTCTTATTAGGTTTGACTGCCTTATCAACACGGCTGTCCTCCTTCCTGCACACACGATGGGTGGACACACACTGCTGCGTTTATCTGAGTTAATGCAGATCTCTCCCAACACAACCCCTCACTGTGTGGCACAGACAACCCATCCCACCCCTCAAGGAAGAAGTTACACACACTGCAAGCCCAACTGTACCGTGCTGCTTCCTAAGCTCACAAAACAACCTCGGCAGAAGGCAGTTCAAATATAAAATATTGTGTGTATGGTCATATTTAGAAATCAGCTCTATGCCTCCCGAATACCCAAAGCTCTCCCTGAAGTAGAGAAGAAGTTTTTTATTAATAACTCAGTGAACAAGGCCCTTCATTATTATCAAAGGAAGTCATTAATTTAAGCTGTTAAGTGGTTTTTCTTTTTGGTAAGACATGCAATCATAGATTTAGCTACGACTGGAAGAGCAATAAAAATAATAATTAGAAAAAGAGCAATTTTTGTGGACTTATTTTTTAAAAAATAAAAAAAGGTCAGGGAACCTCATCTAATTCCTTGCCAATTCATAAAAGCTGTATCTTTGATTTCTTTAATATACCAGTAAGTGAGAAGTTAAATCTCTAGTGAAAGAAGACAATTTCTCTGCTGCCACAGAGAAATATGCTCTTTAATACATCACCATTCATCATGATTGAAGCTTTTTTGCACTTGGGTCTGCTGTTTGTAAAAGGAGTTTTAAAACCACATCATAACTTACTTCTAATGAACACATACCTATTTGAAATCACTACTAAGATTTTTTCAAGCAAAAGGGCATCTGTACTATCTTACTAATAGCTTATTAAAATGGTCAAGAGCTTTCTGTAGAACAGAAGTTACAGAAATAAGCAAGGAAAAGAGATACTGTGATAAACCTTACAAGAGCTAACTAATTTCAGTATATGAAAACCCAAGAAATTATTTCATAATCTTCTCAGTATCACACACAAATAGGATTCTCTCAGAAATAAATGTTCCAAAATAAGTTTTCATTTGCAAGTCATTGCAAGGACAAAAAAATCTACAAATAAGTGACATAGAAATCTATTTTTTTTTTGCCTTACAGAAATAACTTGGAAATTATTTATCTTTCTCCGGTCAGTTTTTTATTGTTGTATTTATTATGAGACAAGCACTTCATGAGCTTTCACCCATGAACTGGAAAAGTGCATTTGAGTGCAATTTCTGTATCCTTTAGGCCAATGCCATCAAAGCCATTTTATATTCTCTAGCTAACTAAATCTGCTCGACTCATATAATCTCGTTTCATATTTCTTCTAATTGGATTGTTCTTTTCACTCTTCAGCACTAGGGGAATGCTGCTGCACATCTTCTCCTTAAGAACCAGCCCAGCCAGAGACAATTGCTGCTGTTTCTCCAACTGACTAAGGCTAGCTGGATATAAATAAGTTTTCTTCTTGTCTTTGATTGTTTATACCACTACTGTGCTATATAAGAGAATATCTGGTATAATAGCTAAATGCTTTTGTTGAACAGGATTACTAGGTATTACTGTTTTCATTTTAATAACTCAGGAATTGCCAATGCCAACTCCACAAAACACTATGAAGTTAATTTTGGCAACTTCATGATTGTGTTTTAAAGGACTGAAGATAGCCAGTAAGCAGTAGGAAATGAACGACTACCCACAGAGGTAGTCAAGATAGGGAAGAACGTTTATGTTTTTTGTCCTCAGAGTCAGGAACTATTATTTCTCTAGGGAAGTCAAATTTGGATCCTATGAATCCTCCACAGTGCTTCCACCCAGAGCAGCAGTTAATAGCTGTACTACGGAGAATGACATTATTGCCCAAATTCATAAATTCAAGCTTCCTTGCAGTTCGCTTCCTATGACATTCTGTATCTCCTGTTTGTACCTCAAACCTTACTGTAGCACTTACCTTTTAAATGGAAGAAGAGGCAGAAACTGTGGAGGTTATTTAACCTAGAATAAATCATTATGATCATAATATTGACCAGAACACATATAATTACATTATCTTCTTCAAAATCATTGTAATAAGGAAAAAAAAAAAAAGGAGACAATATATTGGGTACAAAAGAAGTGTAGTAGGGATTAAATCCCCAACACAAAATGTAACCTTGCCTTTGACAGGTGCATTCCACCTACTGCCAGTAGATTTATGGCTTTCTCCCTAGTCTTCATTCCAGCAACCTTTGTCATCTTGACACACCTGCACATTTAGAATTGAACTGCGGGACAAGGAGATGAGTTTCTTCTCAGATGTAGAGAGATAACCTGTGCATCAAGTGTAAGAGCTGTTAAGGCACCTACAGCATTCCCGGAAAGTATGGGATATTATAGTAAAATAAAAGTCAAGAGCTACAATAGGCATTTGGTGTGTATGCATACATGAAATTATTTGCTGGCACCTACCAATCTATAGAGTAACAGCCTGCAGAAGGAAATCCAAGTCAGTGCCCTGCTCTGCAAATCTTGGAAATCATTGTGAGTCCTAGAATTGCAATAGATGTATTTTATATGTACTGGACAAGGATAATAGCGAAGATATTCAGACAAACCTGCTCATACAGAAATCAAAAAGCTTTCTTATGCACTAAATATCCCACCAGCAGAAAAGGCAATTTGGTTTGTGACTAAAACACTCCGCTCTAAACCAGACTTTGTTCCATCTCTAGTCTGCTCTGTGATCTAAAAGTAGGTTATTACAATGACTTGCTTGTCTCAGTTTTTCCTCCTTAGGGAATTAACAAAAATCAAGTCTCCTTTGCAAATGTTTGGATTTAAAGGTGAAGGGTACCATTCAGGCATATTATTAAAATGATCTGATGAAGTAGGAATGGTCACATTATTTTAGGAAGTCTACGAACATTCATAGTTACTACAACACGTTGTCATACACAAGAGTAACATTTACAAACAGCTTATATCTAAGAAATCAACGAAGAAAGAATTAAAGGAAAGACATGGAGTGGGTGGACTCTTCTTCACAGAAACTTAGAGGGCACAAAATGACTAATAAATGCTTTTTCTATACAGCAAGTATCATTGGCTACTCTATTTACATTTTAATATTTATAACATGTTTTAAAGTATCATTTACAACTCCTGTATGGTTTGCCTGAAAGCTTTTATTAAACAGACACTTAGGGAAGTTATTTTTTTCTAAGGTAATGACAGATGAGATTCAAATAAAGTATTAAAATAAATACTTTACCTGGTAGAAAAAAATATTTTAATAGAGAATTTAAAATAAAATATTTGCACCTTCCTACAGCACGGAAGTACATCGAAAAACAGTATCTCCTTTGAAGCTGTAAAACTTGCTTAAAGATCAATGAAAAAAGTAACTTACTGGAGAGTAACAACACTTCCTTCAAAGCAAAGTGGTGATTCAAATAGAATATATTTTTTTATGAATTTCCTTGTGCTCATCTTACAACAGAGTAGTCATGGGTAGATGAATTCTTTATTTCAGAAGAATGCATACATATAAGCATGATTTTAGAACATTCACACGCAACAGATTGTGGTAAGAATTTGTATATTTTATTATCACTTCATTCCACCCAACTGCACACAAAGAAATCATTCAAATTATGAAGAAAGCATACAAGAATGTTGATTTTAGGAGGGTTTTTTCCTAAATTCTCCTTTGTAAGACTAAAATACTGATTTTTAAAGGGGATATATGTGACACTTAAGTATAAAACTTTATTATTTTCATAGAATACACAATGCTTGAACATTTTTAAAATACTCAATGTTTCTAAAATATTATGGAGTTGATAAACAGTCATAAATTTAACACAGGTTCCCTCTAATTAAAAACAGTGGTTCTCAAAATAAATCAACAATTCCCTAGTGCACTTATAAAGAGAAAAGATCAAAAGCAGGAACTGGTATCTTTCCTTCCAGTGTTAATTAGTAATTAAAAATCTTAGCTTCATTAGTACCTACTCTGAAATGGTTTGATTTTTTTTTTTTTTCTTTGGTGGGGAATGAAGATGTTACACAGACAAATCCTGCAACAAAAGTTATAAAAATTAAGGAGTTTTGAAACTGCTTGCCTTCATCATCACAGTTAAAAAAGGATATGAAACTGTATTATTTTCTTTTAAATACACATCTTCCTTGTAGACCTCAGCTTTCAGTTGGTCTCAAGTTGCATGTAGTTGCATATATTGCATAATTCTACTGGCCAAGTAACACCCTTCCTCTATGACAGTTCAGATACATCTGATCATTTTAAGTAGAAATCAAAATATTAGCATAATTTTTTTGGCATCGTGCAGAAGCTGACAGCTCCTACTATTTGGATCAACAGCAAGTCCTAAAGAAGAATTTCCTGTATTTGGGGCAATAGGGACAGGACGGGCCTTGCCACCGTTTCAAAACCGAGTAGATTAAATGAAGGTCCACGTATGGATTTCAAGTGTCTTCCATTTGCAATTTACTTGATGTCTTCAACACTGATTCCGTTTTCACAGCTCAATATTTCCTGCATACAAGGTAATCATCAGGATAGCAGTAAACCCTGTTAGCAAACCGGCATTCTGAATAAGGAAGAACGTAAGATCCGTCTTTCTTCCTGTCACTTTCTCCCGCAGCATATCATTCATCTCTGGGAACTGAAAAAAGGGATATTTTTAGGTAAGTATTGCCATCTTGTGGTAGCATGCTTAATTTAAGGCATTAAGAACTGAACCATATTGCTGTTCAGGACTGAATATTAGAACTAACAGGGTGAAGGCAGTCACAGGAAAACATCACCCTAATTACCCTGAAAAACCACTCCACCAAGGATGGTAAGATGAAATGGTGTTTTGTTCCTGAAAAACCACTCCACCAAGGATGGTAAGATGAAATGGTGTTTTGTTCCTGAAAAACCACTCCACCAAGGATGGTAAGATGAAATGGTGTTTTGTTCCTCTCTACTGTGACTTCATCTGGTTGTGTCTCATGCAAATTTTCCCTTTTTGATTCCAGCAGCCTCCTAGGTTCCAACTGTTGGTCCATGTGTTGCTAGGAGCGGCTACCCCTGTATTGCTAAATGTTTTGTTTCTTCCTTCAGTGGTATAAACCGCGAAATCCTTGTTTGGGAAACGGAAGATTAAAATTCTTCTGCTTTAGATAAAGGAAAATGAAGTGAAGATGAAAACACAGACGACCCCTCAGAAATCAGAAACTTTTTACATGTGGAAGGTCTGGTGGGCTCGTGAGGTCAAGCAAGGAAGAAGAGGAAGGCGACTGGTGTGAAACCGGTGGTAACACATGCAATATGACATTACAGTCCACGAAGGGATTCTTTCTTCCATAATATACACCTTAATGGTTGACTCCAGAGCAAAGGGTGACTGATCCGCTGCTAACTGCAGAAACTAAGAAACTGCCTCTGGAGCCACCGGAGGTGATGGCAGAAGAGCACAGGCATGAAGTTCCCTGCATGGGATGATTCAGGGTACGTGTTTGCTGCAGGTAAAGTCAACTACAGTGGCTTTTGAGAAATAAGCCCTGAAGTTTTCTCCCGTTCTGCTGAGAATAGTATAACCCGAATACAATGAAGACAGTTTACTTCAGCCCTAGTTAGGAAGCCTTCAGGCTGGGTGACTCAGAAACTGTGTCTTTCTTTGATCTCACAACACAAAAACAGAGGTAATGCGATTCTTGAAGAACAGGCTAAGGTTAGCGGGAAGTGCCCAAACCTTCCCAGAAATCGTTCCAGAGCTCCGTCATACTCTTGCACAAGAGTGCAAAACCAGATTAACTTCATGCCAAACCGCACGGCTCATTTGTGCACACACCTCAGCGCACATTCCCACCTGCCCACAGCCTCCCCACACAGTGAGCCTATTGGCAGATGTTGGACTATGCCAATACTGGAAGAAAAAAGAACAGCAAAAAGAAAAGGAGGAAGGCATGACATTCCAGTTAGTCCTACCTGCTTCTGGACAAGCAAACCAGAAGTGTGTGAAAATCGTAAGAAAGTGGAAAGCCAGATATCTGTACAGAGCACTTCAACACCCTATTTCAGACTTTTCAGGGAGAAGAAAAATTCAGATAGGTAACTGATACAATCCAAAAACCTATAAAAAGAAAGAGAGGAGGGTACAGGGAGAGAGAGACAGATAGAGAGGAACAGAGAAAACAGAACAACAGATACAAAGAAAAGAGTGTTACCTACTTGGATGGATTTAATAACAAACTTGAGTCACAATTTATGCCATGAATTTTACACATCATAGTTCAGTACATTACTATTTATTATATGAGTAAAGCTAAACAAAAAGCATTAGCAATTAAGATACTCCGAAGCTTATAAAATAAACTACTTTTATTGTTTATAACTCTAACAACTTTTTAAATCCTATACTATTACCTAAACAGTATTTAATGAAATAGTCATTATAAATATCTGACAGTTCCTCAATGCACATGGAACCAAACTGCGGTCTCAAATCTTTTCAGAGTCAGGCCGCACTCTTCCAGTTTTGCACTCAAATGGATTCTCATGTGGCAGGTGTAAACACCTTTGCACCTGTTGCATCTGTTCTTACAACACCAAATTAAACATAATAAAACTTAAAACTCTTGAAAGATCTCTCTCATCTTGAGACAAAACATCATCATAAGAGGAAATTATGGAATATTGCTAAGTGTCTGTGGATACAGATTTTTTTTTCCCAGTGTCTAAATACGATCTGGATTTTAGCACAATTTATTTTCTTTATATCTTCTAACATACTTTGAAAAATAAATCATAGACAGACTGTTTTGAATAGAACTCAGCAAAAATTTTTGTCTAAACCATGAAAATGAGGCTGGCACTCTTTAATTTAAACCAGGATAGAATTTAAATCAGGTTTTTCATTATCACTGTGGTTACACAACACCTTTCATTCAACTCAAAACTTAATATTTAACTTCATTCTGTTTACCTTTCTTTTTTTGCTTTTCTTTCACAACATGGTTTAAATAGACAAATGAATCTTTTAAAAACAATAACGTGAAATACTCTGACACTTTAAAATGCTGAAACAAACTGTTTCTACACTTTTTACTCTTGGATTAAACCAGGCCAAATTCATGAAAAGCTTGTCTCTGTCTAAAATCCCTTTTCAATAATAATATGATGAGGTGAAAGGCTTTAGTGTTTCATGAATAAACATAACTATCTGTGCACCTCCATTAAAGCTTTAAGTGATTTATATTATTATTATTATTATTATTATTATTATTATTATTATTATTATTATTATTATTATTATTAACTGGCGTGACAAGGAGAAAATACTAAATTCTACTGGAGAGACTTAGTGGAGTATATGTCTTTTTTTGCAGAGAAATAAATAACTGAAAATGAAATTATATCTCACCATATCTGCCAGAGAGATGTACAGGAACATTCCACCAGCTATAGCAAAGATGATGTTAGGAGCAAAGTTGTTGCCTACTAATATTCCGAAGGCCAACCCAACGTAACAAGAACACGCAGATAGGAAATTGAAAAACAGAGCCTGCCGAGTACTCATTCCTGCATTAAGCAAGATGACAAAATCCCCTAAAAAAAAATTTAAAAAGAGAAAGCCGTCTTCAGAAAATGATATTGTGGTTATTTTCTGACTTCAAAGGAAGCCTGAAGAAAAGACATTATTTGTATACACATTATAACCCTGTGCTGTTTTTCTTCATTCAAGTATGTGATGAGGATTTCCCTTCAATACTAAGGAAAGTGAAATATTCTAAACAAATAGTGATGCAAGATTGAGGTAAGAGCACAGGAACTTACAACTACCTGTGATAATTTTTGGTTTAAAAATTAATTAATGCAACACTGTATGCAGCATATATAAACAGGATAACTAGTACCTGTCCAATATATGGTCCCAGCTTCCACCCACCTGCACTTGGGAACTTCCTGTGCCAGATGTGTATTTTGGTGCTTAGTAACTTTTTGATGAATAATTTTTCTGTTAATTTGTCTAAACTTTCCTTCAACCTCTGCCAACTTTACGCCAACACAACCACCTACAACAGTGATTTCCACAGCAAACAACATGTGCAATAAAGTTCCTTACCCAGTTCATGAGGAAACTCTTCACACAAGATGGCTATGGAGGTACTAAGCCCTTGAAGCAGAGACAAAGTGAAAGAGGCCCCAATAGCCAAGCCATCTATGAAATTATGCACAGCATCACTCAGTGTCACCATCCAAGCAATGGTCCCAATCTTTGACAGTGGACGCCCCTTAAGACACTTGCATAAGCTGCTTTGGGTGGCTTCTTCCTGAAAAAAAAATACAATAAAACAATTACTCAAAATACTGAATAAAGAAGCCAATTAATCACGCTTCTGTCTTTAAATGAATGCCAAGTATAAACTCAAGCACTACTGCATATGAACACCAGACTGCTTGGTCCAAGAAGCAAATGACACAGCAGCAGCACCAGATGTTTCCTGTTTCAACAAGGTAACATGCAGCACCCAATCACCCTTCTGACTGCAAAGTGTCACCTGAATGCCCTTCAGCTGAGGGCCGTTCGGGCCACAGTGGCCTGAATGTCTCTCTGGAGTCTCTGTCAGATAAAGACAGTCCCAAGCCTCCTCTGCCACCTCTGTATAAGCATGTACAGTCAGAAGGATCTGATCTCAGTGACTGGCAGCGTCCGTATTTAAAACAACTGGCACTACATCATGGTCTCAGAGACACACTCAGCCACCACAGTAACAGAATTCCATCTACATGATATATGTAATGTGTCTATACTGCAGAATGTGTCTACAGTAGAGACACATTCCGATATTCCATAAAGTTTATTTCTAATTTTGGGCAATGATAGTCAAGTCCAGCTATCCAAACTAGCTATTCAAAAAGTGAACGTTTAATAAAAACAGTGGTGGCTAATTTTGACTGCACAATTAAAGGCTCAGAGCACGAAATCAGCAGGCTAATATAAAACTGCAATGCACATACACTCCAGAGATCCTACTAATTCTTCCCTGAAGTGGAAGTAATTTATACATGCGGTGCCATGAAATAATGAAAAACCTGAACACGCATAAAAGGAATTGCCATTTTAACCAGAAGCACAAACTAAGCTCCCCTAAAAGTTCCTGGTGATCCATTTGATGAATTTCTGTACACACATACTGTATTTACAGAATATTTGCAAGCATTATAGTATTTCCCCCAATGAAAAAAAATTGCTTATAAAGCATGAACTAGTGCTTACTTACTGGAATATATAAGCAGTAATATGTAGGTCTGTGTGCCTACAGACATATGTAGCACAGCAACACAGAATAGTTAAGGTTGGAAGAGACCACAGTGGCTCATCTGGTCCAACATCCCTCCTCAAGCACATGGCACAGCATTGCATCCCGGCAGTTCTTGGATGTCTCTAATGAGAAAGACTCCACACCCTCTCTGGGCAACCTGTTCTGGTGCTCAGTCACCCGCACAGTAAAGCAGTTCTTCCTCATGTTCAGGTGGAACTTTCTGTGCATCAGTTTCTGCCCATTGCCTCATGTCCTATTGCTCGGTACCACAGAGTCTGGTTCTGTGCTCTTGTCACCCTCCCTTCTGATACTCAGACATTGATGAGTTCCCCTCTCTGTTGTCTCCTCTCGAGGCTGAACAGGCCCAGCTCCCTCAGCCTTTCCCCATAAGAGATGCTCCAGTCCCCTCACCACCCTTGTGGCCTCTGGTGGACCTGCTCCAGGATCTCTCTGTCTCTCGTGTGCTGAGGAGCCCAGAGCTGGACGCAGCACTCCAGATGTGCCTCACCAGGGCTGAGCAGAGGGGCAGGATCACATCTCTCAATCCATGGCAATGCTCTTCCTAATGCACCTCAGGATGCCATCGGCCTTCTCGGCCACAAGGACACTGCTGGCTCATGGACAGCTTGTTGTCCACCAGGACACCCAGGTCTTTCTCTGCAGAGCTGCTTTCTGACAGATCAGCCCCCAGCCTGTGCTGGCATCTGGGGTTATCCCTTCACAGGTGCAGGATGCTGCATCTGCCTTTCTTGGATTTCAGAAGATCCTGCTCTGCCTGAAAGATTCTTTCCAATCTGTGGAGGCCCTTCGGAAGTGCTGCACAGCACTGCAGGGTATTGGCCACTCCTCACAGATTTGTGTCATCGGTGAACTTGCTCAGGAGGCATCTGCCCCCTCACCAAGTCATTGATGAATAGGTTAAACAATACAGGGCCCAGTAAGGAACCCTGGGGGACACCACTAGTGAAGGCCTCCAATCACACCCTGACCCACTGAGATCTGCCATTCAGCCAGTTCTCAATACACCTCACTGTCCACTCATCCATGCCACACTTCTGAGTTTGCCTGTGAGGGTGCTGTCAGAGACACTGTCAGAAGCATTGTTTAAGTCGAGGCAGGCAATATCCACTGCTCTCCCCTTATCCACACACATCTCCACTTCTTGAAGTAGAAGGATATAGAGGAACAATTCTTTCTCCTTATGAGAAGGCCAAAGAGTATTCCAATAAATTTTTTTTAGTTATTAAAAACAATCTTGCCAATTGTTTTAGTTTTGCCATACGCAAATGCTACCAGGCAAACTGAATTTTGAACTTCAAGAAAATGAAATGATTAATAAATTCTTACAGAATCTTTAATGACAGAGCTATAAGGTCTGTCGCATGATTTGCTCACAGGATTCTTATCTGACTATGTAGGAGTTGCCTTGGGACAGGACAAAAGTTCAGGTCAGGAATTTCTGAGTCAGGTGCCTATTGCACTGCCTGGAACTCACAGATAATAAAGCCTTGGTTGAGTAGTGCCAAAACTGCCAGAAAGCAGCTCCTATTCAGCCCACAGGAAGGTCTGAAAATACACTTTTATGATGTGAAAATGAGCAATGGTATCAAAAAGTCAAGAGTTTCCCTGCTGACTCAAACACATAGGTTTTAGATTTGTACTACATTCTTGCCTTTAGTTTCTGAAGGCTTTCCTCTCAACATTTCTGCTAACACAAGCAGTGCCAATCATTTTTTTTGAGATTATTAACTTGTACCTGTACTATGTCTGTTTGAGACAGGATCACTTACAAGTAATAGATCTCCCTCTTAACCCATGAAGACAAGCTGAATGTCACTTTAAGAAAGAAGTATTACAAAGCAAGCCACACAAAATACATGAGTATAAGAAAACTCAAATACAATTAGCAAAGCTCTTCCACCAATTCATCCAGCTTCCTGAGCTAAAGATCTGTTCCCTATTTTTTTGTGTTCCCTGGTGACCATCCTTCAAGCTGACTACAAACTGGAGGAGGCATTGTTTTGTAGATCATCCTGATTTCTGCCTAAAGCACATCATCTTTCTCGCACATGTTTCTAGCTTCACTGAGGAAAGGGAGTTTGATCTAATGCACAGATTTTCATTGTAAATAATTCATCCATTTTTTTCCATCAAAAAGAACATTTTAAGCAATTGCAATTAATTTAGGGTACCAGTATTGATTTACTTCTAAAAATTACTTTCTTGATCCAAACTTTCAAAATGCAGAAACAACTGTAGTTTATAAACTAGGAATCAGTTTCTGAGATGCTTCTAGCTTATACATACATATATATACATATATATATAGAGAGAGAGAGCTCTCTGCCATTTACATTTACTGTGTAGTTCTGAAATATCGTAATTCTTGCATATAATCCATTTTAAATAATGTCTTGACAACTTCTCTAAATTATATGAAATACAATGAAATTGCTTTTCTGGATTTACATTCTGAACTTTACTAGATCATCTATCCAGTAGAAGTAGACGAACGAGTAATACATATTCTTCATGTTTAAGATAAGGCAGACTAATGACAAAATACCCTACAAACACACAGGACTTCAAAGCAAAAAATTAACAATGTCTGTCTCCTCTGGACTACTTCCACTTTGTCATGGTAGTTTAGCAGACATCAAAAGAGATGCCAGCTAAGGAGCTCTGTAATACCCAGGTGGACTATCAGGTTTAATTTTTATTAATTATTAATACACTTCTACATCATTTGTATCTCCACAGTTTATGGTAAACCAAAGACATCCTTGTTATTTTTGCTCTTCTAAAGACAGGGGGCTTTTTAAAAATTAATGGTCTGTCCTTTGTTCCCAAACATAAGAAATTATAGGAGACTCTCTTATTTTATCCTACAGTATCTCAGATTACTATCATTATTTCCAATGCATGTCTGATTCCCTCAGGCATGAACCAGACATGTCCTCTGGAAGTCCCCACAGGACCAAGAAGGAATCCTAACACTGCCTCCAGGCAATAAAAAAAGGCACTCTAGAGTTTTGTTATACAGCTCTAACAATGTGCGCTCAAGACCACAGAGTTTCAGCAATTTGTCTCTGAAATAACTTTCCTTTGAAGTTTCTGTTGTCAAGCCATATTTTGATGCATAGTAGATACAAACTTTGGGTAGAGCACAAAGGTTTCCAAGGTTGCACTTACTGCTGCAAGTGAAAACAGAAAGTAGGTGACTAATTAAACATTTACTCTGGCAGTCAATCTCTTCTAGCATTAAAGGAGAGAATATAGCTGGATCCCCATGGCTGAAAACAGTTACCACACCTTGGCACAGTCAGGCTTCAAACTTCCTCTTTAAAGCCTTCATTTCAATTTCTGACTACTCTGTATTTGCCCTCTTTAACAAGCTGTCGATTATGAGGACACATTAAAATTCTCTTCATACACATTAGCTTACGCCAAATGGTTTTGTCTTAAATACTACCTTTGTGTGCTGCTGAATGCATGCCTACCCTCCTGTCATTACCCTAACTGCCCCAAAGCACCTCGGCCACATTGGCCCTCCCCTGACCCAGCCCCACTGAACCTCACTGCAGGAGGGCAAGAGTAATGATGGCTTTTTTGTTGCTACACAATATCATAGACTCATTATGTTGGACCTCTAAGATCATTGAGTCCAACCATTAACGTAACACTACCAAGTCCACCACTAATCCATATTCCTAAGCAACACCTCTATGCACCTTTTAAACACCTCCAGAGATGGTGATTCCACCACTTTCCTGTTCCAATGCTTGAAAACCCTTTCTGAGAAGAACTTTTTCCTAATATCCAATCTAAACCTCCTCTGGTACAACTTGAGGCTGTTTCCTCTTGTCCTGTCACTTAACATTGGAAAGAAGATACCGACCCCCACCTGGCTACATCCTCCTTTCAGACAGTTGTAGAGTGATAAGGTCCCCCCAAGCCTCTTTTACTCCAGGCTAAACAATCACAGCTCCCTCAGGTGCTCCCCATAGGGCTCATGCTCCAACTCCTTCATCAGCTTCATTGCCCTACTTTGGTCCAGCACCTCAATGTTTTTGTTGTAGTGAGGGACCCAAGACTGAACACAGGATTCCAGGTGCAGCCTCAGCAGTGCCACAGGGGAATGACCGCTTCCCTAGTCCTGCTGGCCGCACTGTTTCGGTCTCTGCAGAGAGCAGAGGGTTCTTTCACTTGTTTTATAAATCTACAAAATTCAACTTACAGACACTCATAATACTAATGCCCTCCTGGTGCCCATGTAATTTTAATAATTAAGAATATCTCTTCTAGTTTTTAAGATGTTCAGTATCCACCACACTTCATGACATTTCTACAGTAAGGAAAAGTACAATTTTGGTGTTTTAAACTGTGTGCATCAAATGCCCTGTGAGCCTGCAGGGCCAATGCAGAACTCTCAGATTTTCTCCTGGTTGTTAGGGACTGCCTCTGGCTTGCTCTCCTGCTTGCTCCTCTCTGCTCCCCACAACCAGCTTACTGGCTAATAAATATGGATGGCAAACCAAAAATCTCTACTATGAAAAAAGTCTGCCTTAAGACATCTGAATTTTTTCTATGTGGTTTTAATTTTTTTTAATAAGGGACAGTACTGCTCCTCTCTACACATGGAAAAAGACTAAAAAAGCACAACATTTCTCTTCCTACTTCCATTTTCTTCTCAGACAGAAGGAAGTTGTATTTGCAGGATGAAAAAAACCACAAAGAAATACAGAGAACAAATCTGAAAGATAATAATACTTAACCCAGGAGGAGTGGCTTCTGTCTCAACGTATGCCCTCCGTGAATCCCACAGTATCCAAATAAGCTGCGTTATCACAAGCAGTGCTCACAATATATTGCAAAGGAAAGTTACTGTACTAGTTTTCAATCATTGATTCAGAGGAATGAGGTTCTCACACTTAACGGCTTTACGTATTCAGGAACAAAATATGGATCATTTTGTATGATTAATATTACCTCAACAGTAAAACCCTATCACTCTTTAAGCAAGACAGTAACAACAACAACTCCAAAATTAACCAAATTTTCTGATTAAATACATCTCTCTGTCCAACCCATCCCCACACTGATATAACATAACCCTTTTTGTTGGCTACAAATTGAATGCGTCATTCAGCTTTTTCAAGCTTGCCCCAAAACCCTGTATTTTTTTCACAGGGTTCAAGCAAATTATAAGCTGTAAGTCATCAAAAACTTGACAAAAGTAATAAAAGTTCATGTTAACTCTCCCCACAGACATGCTTATATAATTAGCAGGAATCAAATAAATAAATAGACACAATCTTCATACCTGTGCTGAGACCACACTGATGCTGTCAAAACCAAGATTTCCATTGCTCTCTATGACAGCTGAATTTGCATAACACATGCCACCATTGCTGGATGATGGTGGTTTGGGTGGGTTAGTCTTATCCTGAGAATGATTCTCTTCTCCATTTTCAAAGTAATTATGGCCAGTCTAGGTGACAAATAAACAAGCAGGTAGCTAATTAAAACAAAAGCAAAATAGCAACTTAAGAAAATAAAGACAAAAAAGAAAAGGTGGGGGGGAGATCATATTCATGCTGCCTTGCTTTCGACACCAAGTGATTGCTGAAATGAGCATCAGTGAACATTTAGTTTTTTAAATGATCTCCAAACATATCTAAGTTCCTAACTTATCTCTTACTTTTAGCTAATCAGAAAACATGGGAGACATTTCATTTTTATACCTTTATGTATAACCTCCCAAGCCAACCTGACCAAAAGTGATCAACATTTGCTAGTTAATCATGGTTGCTTGTCAAATAGAGCTTATTAGTCTTCATCAACTGTTTACATAAATAAAGAAAAACAAATTCATTTTTTTCTATTTCTAGATATTACAAACAAGGGACAGTTGATCATCATAATTTTCAGTATCAGCAACACTTTGGGAGAGGGAAACTTAAGAGAGGTTAGAGTAGGAAGACCAGGCAGTTTCCTTTTACCAGAACCAAGCAGGGAGGACCAAAACTTTTGAGGCGCCCTTCTCTGAGACAAATTCAGCCTTGCTCATGTGAGCACACAGAAGACAAGTACTCTGACACAGGGGTAGAAAGCAGAGCCCTGGGCAAGAGGAGACAACTGCAGTGTTCACTGAAGCAGGTCTGTGTACCAGAACTTGGGGAAACACAGAGCTGAGGTTACTGAAGGCCAGAGTCAGGCCCTATCAGCACAGCTGCACTTTGAAGATGGCCAAGAAGGTGTATTTGTCACACTGATTTCTCCTGCCCAAAGGGGTGCTCCAGGGGCAGAATTCATTCTCTCCACCTCTTACATATTTCCACGTTTTTCTGATGTGTTTAGCTACCACAGCAACAACTTGGCTGTTGAGAGCAACTGGAGCATATACCAGTGAGAGCAGACCACACTCACAACTGGATTCCATTCCCAGAGCTGCTCGTAACTCCCTCAAAAAAGTGGGATTTCTTCCCGTATTCATATGGGTTTTAAACAGATATATCAGAACACACAGTAAGGCTGAATTCCTCAGATAAAATAGAAAAACCCCCACACATTTTATTCATCTAGCAAGTATCTCACAAAATATGACAGGTACTTTAAGGCAAGACTCACTCAGTTGGTGATAGGTTTCATTACCTTGTTATAGAGCTTTAGTATCACTTTAAGAATCCTTTCCACAAAGAAGAGAATATAGAATCCACCAAACACAGCAACAGCTTTCTCAACATAGTTATCTACTTTCGGGTCAAACCCAAATGCCTAACAGCGAAGAAAAAAGCAACAAAAATTAGTCTGGAATCTTCGCACATTTCAAAAAAACAAATAAACAAATGTCACACCACACAGACACCCCCATATTATAAAAACTGTCTCTATACCGACCATCGGTTTCCAGTGAAAGATTCTTGTTACATTTTTTAAACTTGGACAAAATGTTAACAGTGTAGCCTATTAAAGTTCCTACAACTTTATCCAATGTATTTCTTTTTTTGTTTAGAGGCAGAATGGCCCTTGGTCCTTCCCAATGAACAAGAAGACATAGATCTTGATGGCTCTGACACATTCCAGAGAGAGATCATAACTAATGGCACTGAAGCCCACACAAAACTCTTTGGAGACTGCAACCCACACACAGAACCCCACTGCAGCATGCTTTTAAAATTAATACACTTTAGAAACTAGTATGCAAACCAAATAATGATTTCCCCTGCTTACCTCTGGAATGAGTTGGAAAATTGCATTAGAAAAGAGAGTACCAATGGCCAAGCCCACAAAGTAAGTTAAAACCTTGGGGAAATATGACTTCTTTAAGAGAGGAGTTAAAATCAGTCCCAGAAGTGATGCAAAGTTAATGATAGTCACAGCCAGGAACCCAAATCCCCAAACTGTGGATAAAGAAGGAGAAATAAAAAATATTTTAGTATAACACCCACTTCAGTCTGCTTGTGATTTCTCTAATTGCTAAATTGGCATGGAACTGGTAAGAGAGTGTGTCCTTTGTTGAAATTAAAAACTCACAAATATAAAATTCTTAAAATGCATAGGCAGTTAAGATGCATATCTGCAGAAAGAAAACATCTGAAAACACTTTCTGAGACAACCATATTAAAAATGGAAACCATGCTAGTAGAATATATCGGCTGGCCTATCTGCTCCTAATGAGGTTCCTCTGTAGTCAATGAAGAGTAAAAATTAAGGCTTAGGCCAATAGTTGAAGCAGCTATAGCACAGAGAAAATGCAAAACTTCTTACTAGTCCCAGAGTCAGATCTAATTGCCATTTACTTCTAAGAAACTCCATGACAAAAACACTGTTCTCTTGGCTGTACTAGATGTAAAAATCCTTCCTGATAAAGGATGACTCCTTCAAATCACTCTGAGGTGGTATCTCGGCTCCTAACACTCCTCCCTCCTCCTCTCATTCAAAGAAGTTCTGCTGGCTGAAAATGCTGCCCATCATTGTTTATCAACAGGTGAGGTTACACCTGATAGTTGAGACCATTATAATAGAGAATTCAAAGTGCATAAAAAAGAGATTCTAGGTTCAAAAAGAAGGACATGTGATTTAGGTATGCAATGGGGGAAACCCTTCCTAAGAATCAGCAAATGCACCAGGGTTCAGCATAGTTTTGTTTCCTTCCCCACAAGCATAATCTCAGATTTTTAGTGTTCAGGCACCAGGACTTGCACAAATCCATACCATAATTACTCTGGAGCCTGAATTATAGGTTGGAGATGTGTGGTGTGGTTGTTGTTGTTGCTCATATACATTTACAAAGTTGTGCCTCTACGAACTACATGAACTACTTTTTTTCCCGGTGACATCTCAAATCCCTGTGAGTACAGAGAAAAACTTTAAAAGTTGCGCTAAAGAGGTCTACAAGGGTGCCTCAAGTGATGCCACAGAACTACAAAGTCATCCACACAGACAGAGGGTTCATCTTTAAAAATTAACCACGAATAATAATCAATGCCAACACAGTGTTGCCTAGATGAGAACAGTTTCATACAATCCAGAAAGTCGCATCATTATAAGCCTGTATGTAAGGAAGTTACCATAAATTCCTCTCCGCGTAGCAGAAGCTAACAGATCAGATTATGGTCTGATATTATTTTCTGGAACACAACTGGCAAACACACTAAACTAGATTCCTCACCTGCAGCTGGGGTGGCTCTACTCTGTACAGTATCACAATGTTTTTATAAAATGAGTTTTATATTATGTCAAGAACAGAAAGCATTAGAAACACTCAAAGCATTTGCAGATGTATCAATGCCAATTACAACATTCATTTGCCAATTTTGAGAGAGCTACACAGAGAGAGGGAAAAACACACAACTAGATACGGGTAGATTTGCTAAGCTATGTAGATTAATTTTTACTAAACTAAATGACAATTAAGCTTGTAACTATGTTTTTGAAATCAAATTTATAATAAATGGGTTTCCAGTGTCATTGTGAGTCAGAAAACACTGTCTAAGCTTGGGATTACTACAGAAGCAGAACAGTCTTTTAGTTCAGTGCATGGACATCTACACATATTCTGTGCAAAAATGGACATTTTAAACTGAGTTGACAAAATTCCAAGACAATCAACATTGCCAAAGTTCCTGCATTAAGGACTGTATTTCACAATATCATGTATGCACTGCTGCCTTAAAATGGTTTTATTCATTAGGGCTCCATCCACACTAGTCTTTTCATGAGTCCACACATCTCAGAAAGCTGTTTAGTCTGACTTTATGTACCAGACCAGGGCACTCAGATGCAGTGCTAATTCTTCCCCTGAGACTGACAGCTCAGTCAATTTTTGCCCACTACTATTACTCCTTCTGTCTCTAAACTGTAGCCCCAATAAAGAGACAGACAAGATACCTAAAAGAGAACAGTCTTCAAAAAATAAAACTGCAGGAGTGCAAGTAAGATGCCCTCCTCAGAACACTGCTGCTCAGCACTGTTCCTTGTAAGAACAGGCAGGCTCAGGCTCTTCCTTAATCTTGTCCTAGGAAGAAGAGGAAGTAAGTGTATGAATACCTTTCTGAAGAAGTCAAGCAGAGAACACAGAAAGTGTTTGTCTTGAACATGAGGAATGCCACTGGGCAGTTTCAGCTATTTGATGCACCTCTATACACCTCCCTATTATCTTTCAGAGAAGCAAGCAAGGGGAGGACTTGAGCGTGCCCCAAGATAAGATAGGTTAGATAGGAGTTTTACAAATCTCAAGAAAAAAGACATAATATCTGTTGCCTTCCAACTTCTACTCTGCTTTGGCATGACTTATTTTTCATTCCAAGTAGCTGTTCCTAAAGCTCATTGCACAGGTTTCTTCTGCACCTCTCGTCTGTTAGTATTTTGGAAGAGAATGTACAGTTAAGAAAGTGGGGGTCTCTGGGGAGAAAATTCACATAAGCACAGCTTGAAACAGGCATGGAGGATTTTGCTCCATGGTCAGTAATTGAAATCATCTGGTCTCAATGTTACTGCGATACAGAATCATATTTTGGTGGGGGTGGATAAACTACCAGCTGCATTTGGCACTGGGCCTTTCTAGGAATCCCTGTTCAAACAGGTACCACTACGTGTCGCAGTGGTTTAAAATGCGCTAACCTTGGGCCTTGCAGGTTTCTTGTGCTGCAGCCAAGGGAGGGGCAGGGAGAAGGCTGCCTTTCTTATCTGGCTACTGGACATTGCTTCTGAGCTGGTCAGATAAAAGAAAAACAAGAGGGATGGTCTAAGTAGCTTAGGAGGTTAACTGTAGGTCAGGGATTCCATGTACAACCTACTTAACCAGCACCCCCTCCAAAAAAAAAAAAAAAAGAAAAAGAAAAGGAGAACAGCAGATCCTGCTCTCCAATGCAGATATTACGGTCTTCTTGGCAATATGTGTCTCCATATGATACAAGCAATCTAGAACAGTCATGCTAAATTGATGCCACGGTTTCAGTGATTACTCAATTAGAATTCTAATCTTTCACTGACACAGCAAAGTGCTACATTTTAGGAATGATGTCTAATTCTTATTAAAGATGATCACTTATATTAATCTGAATGTTATTAATACTAGTATTTCAAAAATTACAAAAAGCACTTCTGTATCTCTTTTATGAATATGGACATTAGGCACTACTAATCCAACATCCTAACCTTTAACATTAATTTAGATGACTCCTTTGGAACAGTAAATTTATTTGCAATACTGACTCAAATAAGTAAGTCATTATATATTCGATCCTTATTAGTGCAACGAGTGATTTCTTCAACCAGATAAATTTTCCCTGTCCAATGCTTTTTTACTAAACAGTTCTTTGCACAATAAATACAGAAATAATAGTAAGAAAAAGAAGAAGAAACAAGATTAAGGCTACTTAACCATGTAATGAACTTCCTCATGGATGGATCATCACAGAAGACGACATAAACACAGGAGTCAGAACTTGGAAAGAATGTGAGTATTTTTCCTCAGTAAATCAGTCACTGGCTTACCTGACAGTCCTCCTGCAAATAGCTCCACTCAAATGCAGCCCAAGTAATTTTACCTTGACCTGCCCCCACAGATGCAGATTCCACTACACCTCATTTCCCACTGCAAATCACCTGCACAAACTTCCCTTCTGTACACTCATCTTTTCTTCTATTAACCAGCTATAAGTACTAGTTCTTACGTTTCAAGGCACAAATCATTATCCAAACAAAACAAGTCCAAAAGGCTCTTCCTTAAGTGGGCAAAATATTCCGTAACTTGCTAGTCAGATCTTTCACCTTTCTTACAGCATTTTAAATAGATCACTGTCAAGAGATACAAATTTTGCTTGGATAGTCTGCTGACCTAAAACAGCAGTTTATGTTCCCACTTTGGAACCATATCCTCCCAAACAAGACACTCCTGTTATTTATAGATAAATGCTTACTATTCCTCTAAGAAAACCCCACTCCACTCACAGCATTAATGCAAGCAATGGTAACTAACCTTGCAAAGAGTGTGGTTTAGTTGTGTCCACAAAGCTTTCCTGATGATCACACGGGTGAAAAATTAGCTGTTGCAAAACGGCAGGACATATTGTAGAGAAGCTGGAATTTGATATGAGACTGTCGTTTGGTATCCCATGCAAAGAAAAGATTTCTTCACTAGTCAAGCACTGAAACAAAAAGGGATTTTGACAACTTAATATATCACTGCAAACCCAAAAAAATAAGGACGTAGAGTAAGAAATCCAAGAATTACAACATGGAAGTACTGTAATGCATTTTCAGGGAAGTCTACACAGTGTACGGTGTGCATGAAAATACTGTGATTGCTTGATGTGAAGCAGAAATGATTCAAAGAACTTTAAGTAACATAAATCACAAATCAATAAAATACCTTTTTAAGAGACATTTCCAGATCTTTTGCCCTAGGAACTTGGACAGTTAAACCTCACAATATATTTGGAAAAATAGCTTGAAAGTACTTAAAACTTAATGTAATTACAAAATAATTAAATTTAAGAGCAGAGTAGATACAGTTAAAATCTCAGTGACAGAGTATGCCAGAAAATGATTGGTAATTCAGTGACAGCTTATTCATGTAAGTGACCACTTCTACTTTACAACAATGCTTCTTATTTATCTCCAAATTAACTCCTTAAAAATGGTCTAAAGCTAAACATTCTTCATTTGTCTTATAGCAGTAAGTCTTAAGGGCAAACACAGTCTTGTAAAACCCCGAGATTCTGCTTGGGATCTTCACTTTGCCTTTAGCTCAGGCCATAAGAGTGTCTGATGGGTCAACAATAAATGTACTTGGCAGTGCTAAACCAGTTCAGGGGCAAGGCAAGGCTGGTTCCTCTGTCTGCCATTTTCAACGAAAAAGATAAAATAGAAACCACGAAATATCATAAAATATACATCTACAGGAAAATTGAGTGGTTTTATGTGAAATGTTCCAAACTGCTGAAATCTTTAATCTAACACTTTCTGTTCATTTACACTCTTTATTTCCTACAATAATAAGGGAAAGTGTTCTTTTCTTGGGTGTAAACAAAAGGTTTGTGCAGTTATTTCTGCACAACAAACACATACCAGGGTTGAGTCTCAAGACTGAAAAAATCAAATGTTTTCTTCTATTTGAGACATCAATTATGGCATAACTCTCCCTGTAGCAAATCTCAGTGTGGTTGCAAGCAGAGAGCACTGGAAGCCTTAGCAAAATAAACACAAATGGTCACTCCCTGCTCTTCTCAGTTTTGCCAGCCTTCAGATTCCACAGCACCTCTCCAATAATTCAACATCATTATTTATAAGGCAATTTTCTCCTAGAGATAATCTCGAGAGATTGTAAGTCATTTATTTCATCAGAGCTGCTTCTGCTCCTGTTAATAAATATTTTTGCTACTTGTCCAAAAGGTGGAAGGCATGCAGTCATCACCTGAGTGTGATTCTCTTTGATTTGCTTGGAGGAAGAGAACACGCAGGCCAATTCAAGCGACTTTAGCTAAATTACATCCAGAATGTTTCTGTCCTTCCTCTTTAACAAGCCAGTCTAATAGAGTACTCAGGCACGTGCTTGAACTTAAACCTAAGTACAAATTTTTTAAGGCCATGAGACCCTGAAGACTCAAATATACAGAAGCAAAGTGCATATAATTTCATCTTTCAATGTCAATGCTAATGTCAAAGACGTCTCACATATAAAATAAATATAGCTTATAACAGAAGATGATTTTTTGCTTTAAAACATGTTGCTCCACTTAATCTACATGAAAGTAGTGAATAAAGAAATCGTCGCTGAAGATACAGTCTTTAACAGGCCAACACACAAACCTCTGGAGCTTTCTAAACTGGTTATGTGTCTAATCATTTTACTGTTAACTCTGCATTTTGGAATAATTCAAAATACATGGCTAATATGCCCACCGCAAAACAAAGGGAGGATAGTTGTGGTTTACTGGAATAGTTCCTGTGTGGTACTTATTACCAGCTCACAGAGCTATTTCTGGATGTCTGTGGTGAAAAGCCCTTAGAAAAACAAGCCAGTAAGAGCTGAGAATTTACACCATAACTATCTCTAAAAGAAATCACCTTTAACTATTTCATTCCTAAAATACAGAAGAGTATTCGCATTTTCAAGTACCAATACATCAGTATCAACATTAATTCACAAAAATCCAAACAATGTTGTAGGTAGGAAAACAGATTATGGAGAGAAAATAAATCAGACACAGCATAAATTAATAAACTTGACACTCGTAACTTTGCCTACACACAAACATGGAAGTGAGAAATACCATCAGAGAAGAGCTCTTTCATGTGAAATTGAGAAACACCATTGCATTTAATTACTATTATTATTTTGATCAGGGACAAACCCAGAGGATAATGATTCTTATAAATGATTCATTGTTATAAGTCACCTCATACTCTCAGTAAACTCCTACATACATCCAAGAGCTAAAAAGCAAGCTTGCATGAGTTCACCAGCACAATTAAAGGATTAATTAAAAGACTGAATCTATTAGAAGCCTTGGACTGGAGCAAGGCATGTTTGCACACTGCAAAACTCTGCACTTATCTTTTCAGGACAAATAAATACATTAACACAGCCACATTGCTGTAAAAACATCAGATATTTACTTTGTAAGACTGATGGATCATCTCATCAGAGAGAACATTTAGCCTCATGGAACAGGGGGCTGAAAATGATGTCCTGACTCACCAAGTCTGCTGTCGTGTCTGTGCCCTGCTGTGCAGCAAGACCTTATCACAGTGATTAGGTGAGGGGATTTCCTCTAATGTGACTGTCACCCAGTGTTTAGTAAACAATTGCAAAATATATAAAACATAACCGATCATCCCTGAACTGTTAAAAAATAATTTTAAAAATGTTTTCATCAAAACTAGGGAGGACTTAAGTTGTAGAATTTACACAGTTACAGAATATTGAGACTTAGAAAAAATTAAACTATCAGCTAGGTTATTCAAACAGATGTTTATTTTTACCCAGGTAAGGCTCTCCCAAAAACGATTGACCAGTATGGGATTCCTCTAAAAATTAGCAAAAAGTGCTACAGTAACTACCACCTTTTAAATGCATCAGTCCCTTCTCTGATCTGCTGTGTTCTTATCGTTGCTTTACCTGTTTTATCTGTAGCACTCCACATGTGAAGCACTAGAATACAGAGCAGCATCCTGCACTGCAGTTTCTAGATGTTGCCAGATTGAATACCAGCCCAGCCCACCCCAGTGCTGAGCAGGAGGTCCCACAGTAGAAACAGCAAACAATAAATGCAGTGAATGCCTATTTAACAAGCTCTTTTTCCCCCGCCTTTTTTTTTTTTATTAAACTTAGTCTAAGCATGGTTAAAGCAAAATAGAGACATACGACTGTGCCTTCCTTAACTTACTTGTCAGAAATTAAAGCATCTATTGCTGGTGTGGTAACACCTTTGTGTCACTTAGGACAGGTAAAAACTGGATGATACAGACAATCATTCATTCCTTCAATAAGCAGCACTCCATGAAAAAGAGTCAGACAAAGCTGCCCAAGTGCACTTGTGTGCTTTAGGCATTTCACACACCCTACGGCATGTGCAAGGCAGCTGTCCATGCTGGGAGCTGAAAACTGTCCACAATTACTGAAATTTGCTGAAAATATCGTAGAAATAAGAGGGTACAACAACTAAGCCTATTAGCATCTCACTGGCCAGGCAACATCAGGTCATGTTGGACCAAGACCCTAAGGTCCAACGGGACCCATCAGGTCAGGTGTTGGATCAAGACCCTAAGGCACACACTGTCTCTCTTGTCTCCATTCTTCCAAAAGCACAAGTTGTAACCAGTGAAAGACTACCAAAAAATACTCAGATCAAAGAACATACTAGCCTGGTTCTGGTCTATCTACTAAAGTTACTAGATTTTGATTCATCTCGAGATGAAAGTTAATTATATCTGATTGTGGATATTAATAAAAAAATTAATTTAATTTTGTCAAAATGTTTTGTTTAAAAATAAAATGCATTACATTAAAACACGCTATTCAGGTATAACATCTATACTGGCATAAATATAGATTTAGGAAAGTCAAAGAAGGAAATAGGAGCATGATTTTAGCTCCTACCAATTACATCAAAGCATAAAAAACCCCATGATGTGAACAAGCTTTCTTTCCAATGCCAATTTATTTACCTTCTATGTATTTTTCTACCAAAAATGTTGAGCATGTCATTTAGTCCTTTGGCACACGTGTATGGCTACCATACTACAATGAATCCAGTGACAGAAGATCAAGTATGGTTTCATGGGTTTTACATCTTGCTAATAATGTAAAATACAGAGCAAGTAACAAGCCATCATCTATTAGACTGCAATTGCTAATTTTACCCCCATTAGTAGGACTAAAACGTGTGGTAATTCCATGGTAAAATGTGATAAAACAGCACTGACCAGTATTTGTGCTTGCTCAATTACCACTTATTTCTCTGACGAGGTCTTAGCATACATATTAAGAACAGGTGATAACAGAAAAACTGAAGAGCAAAGAAAATATAAACACAAAATAAAAATAATTACAAAAGTGCATGATGAAAGTAAAAAGAGACCAAAAGCACAAGAAATTGGTGGCAGTTCTATCCAAAATTCCAAAAGAGTGCTCCAAAAACGCGGGTTTTTTTCTTCTACATTAAAAAATTAGCATCTTTACAGACATCATAGGACACAAGTTACCACAAACACCTACACAAGTATACACTCAAACATTATCATCAACAAATTAAATAGTTTTTTACTCTCCCTTTTCTTTTCAAGTCAAAGGAAAACAGCAATCAATCCATCTTCTTCTGGCTTACACATCCAGACTTTCAATCTTTAAAAAAATGGATGAGCTTCTCGTGGATCTTCTCATGAGATTAATAGGCTTACCAAAATTGTCGTGAACGAGACATTAAAACTAAACACTAATACTGGATAAAATTACAGAGACTGTTCCTTCCTGCCAGGTGCTGTATCACCTGTCCCTTACAGATCAGCTCTGCACTAAAAATTCCTTCAGGCCTGGGATGAGGGACTCTCTGAAGAGAAAGGGGTATGTTATCTTGATTCAAAGAAAGGCCTGGAAGTCATCCCACTAGCTCTGGACATAGAAGATAAGAGCTGAAAGTCTCATAAAACTTGTTCCCTCCTACAGTCAGACACTTATGCAGCCTGAATGGATTCAGCCACCTTGAGGAAGACCTGGATCACTCTCCAGAGGTATTCACTTTTCTCTGCCGAGAATCAGTAGAGCTTGGACCTCTGGTGCCTTCCAACACCCAAACTTGTATTAGGCCACTTCATGTCTTCTGTCATAACCAGCAGACACTGAACTATCAACTTGTAAGCACAAAGACTCAGTGTTTTAAAACAATCACACAGGATTTCCATGGTGTGAGTACTCATTTGCATGCACTGCCTGCCCAAAGCCATGGACATACCTGACATCTATGAGGGCTCAAAATGCACTTACTTTAACGGTTCAAGCTGATGGAGCAGCCATAAGGCCAATTTTAAGAAAGAATACAAGTAACTCAGCAAAAAAGTATACACATTTCAGTATGATACCCTAGATATTATTCGACATGAACACAATTAGAACTGGCCTGCAAAAAAATAAAAACTGTTTCAGTTAAACTTCAAGTTACTTATGAGGAACATGCATTT
Organism: Callaeas wilsoni; assembly: GCA_013398955.1. Taxonomy (NCBI): domain Eukaryota; kingdom Metazoa; phylum Chordata; class Aves; order Passeriformes; family Callaeidae; genus Callaeas; species Callaeas wilsoni. The sequence goes on along the minus strand of VWPU01000033.1, from coordinate 1,633 downwards.
GTAGTAATAAGAAAGAGCATTACTATTTTCTCCTTCTGTAGCCTGTGCCAAAGCCTGTGTACGAGAGCTACGTGCTTTTGCAGACAGCAAATCTGAAGGACTGAAGAAGCCACTCATTTCTATGCCCTTTTAAAGAAAGCTGCTTTTCATAGCCATACTCAATACTGCAAACTTGTCTCTAGCATGTGTGGCTGGGAATGTTTATGTTTGTAATACACTGAGCTGGAACAGTGCTCAATTTGTGAGATTTGAAAGTGGCGGCTCCTGCAAATATTGCTATGCTTATACTGAATGCTACATTGATTTCAGTGGAGTTAAGTCTCAATTAAACCTCTCTAAAACAAAGAGAACTTATTCAAGGTTTGTCTCCTTCACAGAAAAAGCAGAAAAGCTACTACTCCATGTTAAAGAACAGTTCTCAAGGTCCCTAGAGTTATCCCTCTTCTGTTTCTTAGGAAGTGGAATCAAACCAGAGAAAACAGTCATTCCTGCTTTCCTTTCATTTTTGTGACTAACTTTGTGTCTCTGATTTCTGAGCATATGGAAATCTCCACCAATCTCAAAATTTCCCTTCAAGGAAACAAATGCGGTCCAGGACGGTCCAGGTAAGTGAAATTACACAGACTTTAAAAGTAGCAATGAGATCTGAGTTTCGTATGGAGACATTAAACAGAGTACAAATGTTTTAAAGAGAAGTAATATTCCAATGATATCCAGCCAGCAAATCAAACATCAGTTTAAAAAGCTTTTGGTAGATTAACCAATGGCTATACACTTTGCACTCAACTTAGATAAAAGATGTGAAAATTTCTGGAGAAGTCTCTTTATACAAGCAGACCTGTTTGTATAACCGAGTTTTTGCTGTCTCATGACAACTGTATTTTAACAAGTACTGAAGATTTGCTTATTCAGCTCTCGGAGGGAAACACTAGCTGATTCTCATACACTCCTTGCTGTTGGACAGATGCTATTCAACCAGGAAAAGTGACAGTTTTAGAGCCGAGCGACGAGGACGGAGAGCTAATCCCAGGGGAGCCCGCGCCGCAACAGCTCACCGAGGAAGGGCAGCTTCTCCCGTGCCGCAAGCTGCTCTCACCGGCGGACCGGTACCTCTGCCCGAACCCGAACCCAGAGACCTAGCAAACATTTGCTCCCTTCCTCCCGCCCTCCTTCCCGGCTTCAACGTGAGGAAACACGAGGGCGGCGAGACTTGAGACACTCCGGAGCTGCCGAGCCGGCCCGGCGCTCTCGCTGCTGGCGTTTGCATCCCGCCCTGGCCGCGGCCGCGGTGCCTGTACCTGGTTGTGGTGCAGGTGGGCGAGCGGCAGCGCCGAGCCCAGGGCCGGCGCGGCGCCCAGGCGCTGCAGCAGCGCGGAGAGCTGCCCCGCCGACAGGCTGTGGTTGGCCCCGAAGACGCGCAGCACATCGTCGGCGAAGCTCGTGGCGTTCGCCGCGCCCGGGAGCTGCCCCTCCATCCCGGCGGGACGCGGCGAGTGTGGCGGATGGCGCAGCCCCGCCGCGCCGCCCTCGCCCCTGCCCACGGGCTCTGCGGGGCGGGAGCGGGGCCCGCCCGCTCGGCCCCTCCCCGGGGGGCGTACTGGGGACGCGGGGCGGGCGGCAGCGCCGCCGAGCC